>VSDK01016009.1:8552-46052 GCA_009767595.1 Symbiodinium kawagutii
AGAATCGAGAATCGAAGAATCGAGAATCGAAGAATCGAGAATCGAGAATCGAGAATCGAAGAATCGAAGAATCGAGAATCGAGAATCGAAGAATCGAAGAATCGAGAATCGAGAATCGAAGAATCGAAGAATCGAGAATCGAGAATCGAAGAATCGAGAATTGAGAATCGAAGAATCGAGAATCGAAGCCTTGTGAAGCCGGGTCTCCAAAAAGTTGACGCATTCCCTGTCTTTTTGCGGTTACGAACCCCTATGGTTCCAGTTACCATTCTATAGTCTATAGTAGGCAACCAGCTGGTTTTTACCAGCTAGTTGTGACTAGGGCTGGTTACCTGTTATGGCTTGATAACTCAAGGTTAGGGAATGAATTCCAAAAATCTTTTGTTCTAAGGATTCATGTGATCTAGTCCATCCTATGCAGCTGATCATGCTTGAGACGCGCGCAGAGAATCGTCCCTTGGTGCTGGCTGAAGATCCATGGTGCACCCCAAGGGCACAAGTCAGCGCGCAGCGCTGGGCCTTGTCAAAGATGGCACCCTGAATTTCCAGCTCGCTGTCTCCTTAGCACAACACCCGTTGGTGAATCGTGCCGATGCTGAAGCTGATTCCGATGCTTGCTTAATCACTATTCATGATGGCTAATAATGGTTGATGTTTAAAAATGGATAAGAGGATTTGATCATTGGTCAACCATTTGCAATTGTCAATTTTGCTATTCAAACTGTCAATAGATATTTGATCAACCATCAAAAGTGCTTAATATCTAACTTCACCATATTCAATGATGGTCAATGCTCAGCTATTGACCAACCATTCAGAATTCGCTGAGCTGGACGAATTCGAGCTTGGCGATCTGTGACCAGCTGCAGATGTGGGTTTCTCCGAAAGAGAAAACAGTAACTGTGTCCCCCAGCTGTTGAATTTGAACCAAAACCATCTCATTAACCACTAGCCATCTCAAGGTTAAAATCTTGCTAACCATCTCGTTCACCAGCTCATGAAAACCGTGGCCCAAGCGAACATTCATTAACCATGAGCCATCAGCCAACCACTAGCAGCAGCCAACCATTTGCCGAGTGCCAACCATTGTTGCCCCGGCCGCTCTACTTGAATGTGCAATGTCCAGTCAGTAGTGACATGAAGCCATGCTTCTGGGGGTTATAACCCACCTTATAGGGGTCATAACCCACCACCCCCAGGGGAACGGGCCAGCCCCTCCCAGGCCCTCCACAGGCAGCAAGAGTCGTACCAGCTCCCGTAGGCGCTCGCTATTTCTCAGCAAATTTTCCATGGTGTGGAACACGTTCACCTGAACAGGGAATGGGGGCATCATGTGGTTGGTCAATGGTAGAGAATGGTTGAGAATGGTCGCAAAAATATATGGTTTTCATCTCGATCGTTGTTGATCATGGTTGATAATATTCTTTGAATAGGAACGAATGACGGTTGGTTCGTGCTGGTTCAGACTGTTTTTAGATGAAAATAATCATAGTGGCTGATTGTAGTAGCGGTTGATAATGGTCGATCATATGCTTGATAATGGAAAGTATCGTTGATCAATGATGCATTGTACTGTAACAGGGGCTTTCCATTCATGGCTGACCAGAGTCAAAATCAAGCTGAACGCTGAACCATGAACTCATGATAGTAAAAGACAAAGCACGAGTTGCGCCAGTCTGTATCTCACAATAATCCCCCCACCTTGGGTTGATGACTAGTGATCTTGGTTCTTAGTGATGTGCATTGATCATCATCCACTTTCACTCGTCAACGTTCAACCACTCAAAAAACCTACTCTTCTGTATCTCACAAAAATCCCAAGGAGATTTCCTTGTCCAAACCATCCGGCCTTGATGGCATGATCTGCCAGAGACTTGATGTCAGCACCAGGTCCCAGTTCAGTACTTGCACGCTGAATCACTCCCTGGGAACCACGCTTCGCTTGGTGCTGGTGCAGGTGGTGAACTGCTGTGGGTTAGCCCTGCAGTTCACCATCACCAATCCATGTATTCCAACGATTACGCAGGGTTACTATCAACCACGATTCTTGGTTCAAGATGACGCAATCAGGTGACTTACTGGTAGTTGATCATCTTTGAGGTGGAGGAGGCCTCGTGTCTCTTTCGGGATCGTGGTTGACTACCCCTTGAATAATCATGATGTGAGGAAGACACTGCGGGATCAACATCAGCCAGTGGTATCAACCTAGCAATACGTAGATGTTGATAGATTCAACCCTACATCCACGATATCAACCCGAACAATCTAACAAATGAAACAGTTGGCAACCCAACAAAAGTGCAAGACATTGAGTATCAGCCTACATAGTTTATCTTAACATATTACACATAGCTATTATCATATAGTATCCAACAATATCAACCAACAAAATTGCAACAGTTTGCAGATTGGAACTGGCTGACATTGATGGTCAGGGACCGAATGAACTGTCCAAGCCACCTGGTGTTGCTGTGTGTTTTGATCATCTTGTTCTTCTTCTTCCTCCTCTTCCTCTTCCTCTTCCTCTTCCTCTTCCTCTTCCTCTTCCTCTTCCTCTTCCTCTTCTTCTTCTTCTTCTTCTTCTTCTTCTTCTTCTTCTTCTTGTTGTTGTTGTTGTTGTTCTTGTTCTTGTAGTTGTTCTTGTTGTTGTTCTTGTTGTTGTTCTTGTTCTTGTTCTTCTTGTTGTTGTTGTTGTTGTTGTTCTTGTTCTTGTTGTTGTTCTTGTTGTTGTTGTTCTTGCTGTTCTTGTTGTTGTCCTTGTTCTTGTTGTTGTTGTTGTTGATGTTGTTGTTGATGTGGTTGTTGTTGTTGTTGTTGTTGTTGGTGGTGGTGGTGTTAGCTACTGAAGGATTCATATGATGGCACCGGAGACATTCCGCAGTGAAGATAATGAAGCAAAATGCATAAGCGCATCTAATCATCCATCAGCTCTGCTTGCTCACCTCTGCAAAAGTGAAAACTACGACACTTTCCGCCGTTTCAAATGCATCTACGGTATGTCTTGGTGTCCTTCAAAGTCTCTTCTTCACCCTGAAATTGTGATTTTCCCAGCAAAATAAACAAATATATATATATATAGATACATAATGTATAAATATATATATATGGATAGATAGATAGATAGATAGATAGATAGATAGATAGATAGATAGATAGATAGAGTGATAGATAGATAAATCAGCGTTTATGGATGTTTATGGATGATTGGGATTGATCGGGGGTCTACTTATAGTGGTGCTGGGTCTGGCTGGCAAATGATTGTCATTGCCTGCTTGCCAAATGCACACGGCCAAGGGCCAAGGGCTTCTCTTCAAGTTGACAATTTACAAAGTGCGTCTTCGACCCATGCACTGGTGGTGGTCTTGTTGAGCTGAATGCACCAGCAACCCAGCAAAGGTGCTGATGTTTTGACCTGCGAAAACAGATCCTAAACCGATAATCCATCTACTCGCGAAGCTATGCTGATGAAGAACCATCGGCTGCCATCGATTTCACAAACCATTGTAAAGCGCCCACTTGCAGCAGGATGTCCATTGGGCTACGGGTAACATTACGCGCAAACACCCAGTTCGCCCACAGGGTGAACTGGGGGGTTTGCGCGTAATAGTTATGGGTTATAGTTTTAGGGATTTAGGGTTTATGGTTTTAGGGTTTTAGGGTTTGTGGTTTCAGGGTTTTGTCGTTTTTCTCAAAGGTTCTTAGCTTTTTGGCTTTACGGTTTAGCTCTTTAGCGTTTATGGTTTAGGGTTTTAGGGTTCATGGTTTGAGGGTTGTAGGGTTTCTCCAGAATGCAAGCAAAACACAGGTCAAGGACCTGCGCGCCGTCAAGATACGCTTCATGTCACACATGTGCATTTTTTGTCCTGTAGAAACCAATGTTTTTTGACGTTCCAAGACGCTGACGACAGAGGCGCGGGCAAACTGGGGTGTTTGCCCGTAACATTACTAGTAGCTCATGCAGTTGTCCTGAGGGGCTACCATCGTCATCAACTTTGTCCACTGGCGCCGGCAAGGTTGGCTCAGTACCTCCCACCCAACAAGGCACTGCGAGGTCTGCCATGATCGCATCCGCTGCACCAAATGACTTCTGCGGCGCGGGGAGACTCCACATCACCACGAGGTGCGTCACCCAGTTCTGCCTGTTGCCTTTTCTGTGTACATAGGCAATCGTAGGTGCTGTCAACCAACGATTTCTTCGAAACTCTGGCAAGCTAATGTTCACGCGGAACTTTGAAAACCAGATTTTTTCCCCTCTTTCGCGATCATACAACAATTTCCCACAAAAAAGTTTATAATGAAAATTCTTGGTTCTGGCACAGCAAGTGGAAGGAGGATCTGGGGCCCCTCCAAACCTCACAAAACAAGCAACCAAGTTGTGCTTGGTCAATACTTAGCAGTGGGTCACAATAGTGAGTAGTGATTAGTACCTGATTGGCTATAGGTGAATTCTTCATAATCACTCACTAACAGTCACTACTGGCAACCGAGATGTTCAGCAAACGCAACGCAGAGCTCCTGGCATTTGCCGCTCTTCGCTATGCGTGCGCAGCTGCAGATGGCATCGCAATTCCGGTGCCCTAAGATGAGGATCCTCGGAAAGCCAGACCGAGCGGTGACCCGTTTGGCAGCAACGCCCGGAGTCGTAACGGTTCTTACAAGAGACCGGGGCCGCCAAGATGGCTAAGTTGGTTTAGAACTACAGTAACTACTAGTTATGGTAGATATAACAGTAGATAACTAAATGGCTTGGGGGGAAGAATTCAGAAATGGCCAAACACTGATGGTTGATATAATGAGTGGCAATGAACCGACACATATACTGCTTCTGTTCAGGGTTCCGGATGGACGGCGGACCCCAGTGGATATGAGACTACCAAAAGCCCCCACGGCGACCCTAAACCTCAACGGCCGTCGCGAAGAATTCAAGGTCAACAACTGCTTGCTGGTGTCAACCCCTATAAAACATATGAGTGAATCAACCAATTGTCCCACACATTGAGGAAAATGAGAAGAATATAACCCACAACTAAGCAATACATGACAACACTTGATGATTCATGCGCTACATCCACTTCTGCTCTTGCTGCTCACTGCCAGCAACAAACCACAATGCTGGCAACAAAGATAGTAGGTGTATTGATATTAGTTTGATTTACATCTAATCTTGTACTAGATTCACTATATCATTCAGCAATTTGCCACAGAAAAGTTTACCATGCTTCTTCAGCGTATGTATCCCTCCTTGGTGGTGTTTGCGTACTCTACATAAATCAGCCAGTACATTTATGTGTATATATATATATGTATTTATCTATGTATTGATTGAGAAGGAGAGAAACCCATATACTTATATCTATATACATACATGTGCATAAATAGGTGCATATATGTCATATACGTATTTACATATTTCCATACACACATGAAAATATATACGTACACATATATCTTGACACTCGACACCGTACGAATGTGCGTGTATATGTCCATGTGTAATTGTTTATACATGTATTCATGCAAATTTGTGCATGTATGTACATATGTGTATCTAGAATGGTATCTATCCATATGGCCCTGGTGGATCAAATCGTATGTCAGGTGAACATCTCAAAAATACACAAAATCATTTTGTTGGGATGTTTATTTCTCGTGTTTGATGACGTTTGGTAAGGACTCATGTCAATGTAGGTATACATATAGATAGTAATGTTGTATATGTATATGATTGTATATGTGTGTACGCATGTACGTGTGTCTATCTACTCCCCTGGGATCATCCCTGAAGACAACTTGAAAAAACTTCGGGATTCTGAGCGACCAGAGATTCCAGGAAGGATCCATGATCCCTCATCAGGGCGGTGTGGCAACAGCTGACTTGTTAACGTATGCTGTCAACCATCAGCCATGAAGTCATATGATTCGCTATGAAATTTGTCTTCAACATCAAGCTTTTTGGACAGGTGGACTCGTGAGTTTAGGCTTAGCAAAAAGCTATGGCAACGGCATGCTCAGGTTTCAGCGGCCATGAACCCCCGAAGTGAGAACCATGTACCTTGAGTTGTTTCCTCAGGCAGTATCCCGCCTTACGCATCACCGCCCAAAATAATGCCACATTGCACCCGTGAAACCCAAACCTGTAAGAAGCATCGCCATTTCGTTGCCCAAATCTGAGCAGAACTCGTCCCCTCATTTGAAAACTCTTCGAAAAAAAATCGCCAAGAATTCTGCGGCATGACAATCCCTGGCAGCACAAAAGGCAACTCTGCTTGAAGGAAAATCGCCAAGGCGCAAAGGTACATTGAGCTTTGCTGTACAAAATTCAAGGCTCCCAAGGAGACTGCCTCAGCGTCGCAGACACGGTTTGGAGAAACTCGATGAGACTTTCTTGGTTAATGGTTGGTGAATCGTTGGTAAATGGTTGGTTAATGGTTGGTTAATGGTTTCTAAAATGGCAGGCCACCACAAGCCACCTGATACATCCTGATTCGGGGTTTGGAGAACCCCAAGGCCATCCAGCATCGAAGAAACCATGGTGCCATGGTGTTGCATGGACCTCTGGGTGTCTCCGGTCATGTGAAGAACCCATTCTTTGGGGATCCCTGGTAGCCCCTTGAGACTTCCCAAACTGATGGGCCGCCCACTTTGAGCGCTTGCAGACCCATTGAAGAACAACCACCGGCCTTGGTACAACACTTGTGGATCCCATGTGCAGGTTTTAAGGGAAAAGTGGTGCGCACGTCTGTCGTCACCACGTGTCTTTGCTCCTTTGAAAAAAGGGGGAAGCATAGCAAGACCAGCAATTTCACGTCAATTCGATGGGGCATGGCAGTGAATCAATACCCATTCATGTCATGGATCATGTCAAAATAGATCACATCTCAGGAATGTACAAAAAAATGTTTGCAATATATTTGGATTGTTGGTTTTGCAGATTTCCGTGATCAGGCCCCTGGAACAAACCCCTGGGTTAGTCAATTGAGGGATAAGTCTCCCCGACTACCAAAGCAGCAGGAAACCGCTCGGGTCAAAACTTTCTCCATGATTTGCCTGCCAAATATCCAGCATATATCAGCCAGATGAGAAATCTCAACTATTAACCAGTAATCAAATCAATCAGCACATGTAGTAATAACCAGTAATATTCCATCTGGACACACTTCCAACCCTCCGAAAATCTCCAACAAAACCCTGCGCCTTCCAACCTCGCCCAGCGACTCTCAGCCTGCGAAAAGGTGTTGCCCACGTTGGGAAGCACGAAGAGGGAGCCAGGCCTCGCAACGACGCGTGGCAACCACACGTTGCCCCCCGTAGAAGCTATACACGTGGCGAGTTGGATCAATATGAATCAACCAACAAATGGGGATAATCACCAACAATACTAGAGAAATTAAGTTAATGATGGGGGACCCAGGGGTTTTGACCCACAGCCATGTGGTATGGATGTGTACTTTGACTCTCAATTACCGTATTTTTTCTGGATCAATACCTATAATTTTGGGACTTTCAACCATTTTTATGGAGAAATTGAAGGTCAAGGTATATACAGGTTCTCTATATACAGAAAGGTGGAAGCTATATGTGTAGATACATGTAGAAGGTATATACAATATCTCCATTCTCCGACCTGATAGCTGGAGGTAGCTTCAATGCCAAGCCAGAAAAGCATGGTCCATGCTGTTGAGGGAAGTTAGAGGTACTGCTGGGTTTGGCAATACAGCTGATGTCAATGATATTTTAGTATACCTGCTGTTGCAATTTCCATCGTGTATTCCTCAGGCGCTTTTATGATAAATCTCCTGCTGAGTTTGGCCTAAACAAAAAAAACAACTACTGCCTTCCCCTTTAAGTCACCCCTGATTGGTGCAGGACCTCACCTTTGTTAGAGAGTATGCCACCCAGCCTGGTATCGAAGATGGCTTCTGCTGAAGTTGTGCAATCTGAACAGCACACCACTGCCGCATACAAGGCCTCCAGCTGGGCGAGCAACTTGCAGATGTATATGTTTGATTTTTTAGGTGAGGATGTTGGAGTGGATGGAAACTGTTTCTGTACATATATACTGCATACATACATATATATATATATATATATATTTATGTATATAGCGAGAGAGATGTGTACACTATAATTGTATATATATATATATTTATTTATCTATTTATTTACTTATTTGCTATTTATTTATTTTACTTATTTAGATGTGTGCGTGTGTACATAAAGAAGTATTTATGTGTGTATATATATATACATATATGTATCTATCTTGCTTTGCGAAGATTGGTAGAACCCGGTGGTAAAAAAAACAAACTGCCAGTTTGCAAATGATTGTTTCCGTCTGGCAATGATGGGTCCCTAGGAAAAGAAATGGCTCAAGAGCTGGCAGTGCCTTCAAGCTCTTTACCTTCCTAAAGCAACAAGCTAAGAGACATCTACGTGGAGAACCAGCTTGAAGAATCGCAGGGAAGAAACAACATGGATATGAATCAAGCACCATTAACCATCATCATCAACACCCAGCATGATGTTTCACCATGCACCAAAATTGCAGTGATCAAGGTCACAATTCTACCAGAATGGAAGCACCCGGACATGCAAATCATGAAGTCCCAACTAGGTTGGCCAATTTTGGAAAATGTGCATCCTTGAAGTTTGGCACTACGGGTCGATGTGAACAGCCAGGGCTACAGGATATTGGACCACATAGACCAAAAGAATTTGATCAAGACCTGCGCAAGGCTCTTCTATGAGAGTCTTGTGAAAAGAGGTCACGGAAAAGAATGTGGTCACTAACCTGAACTGGCACTTGGACCGCATGCTGGCAAAAGGTTCGCTCACAATTACTCCAGTTTTCCTCAGCATTTTAAATGCGGCTTAGCTCAGATTTTCAAACATGTACCATCATACACAATAGGCAACGTGCACTCCCCCCGAAAACAAAACCCAACCGTAAGGACGCAATATCATGCCATCCGATAACGCCCACAAATTATCACGAAATCACGATATCCCTGCGCCTCGGGCTGTGCGCTGCGGACATCCAAGGTGGTGCCTGAACACACCAAACAACCAAAGTGGCAACCTGGGATCCTTTCAGTCTCATCCAGAGGTGTTGTGCGCACGAACCAACGTCAAACAACAATGGAAAATGGCTGGAATGAAAACCCTCCGAAGCAAAATGGTTGATGCTTTGAAGGCGACAGTCCGTTTTTCCCTCACCACCTTTCCATACCCATTGGTCACCTACAAGATCTACAAGGGGTCATTTTTTCTGGCTCGGTTCTGGGAATGAAAAACCTGATGATTTGTGAGCACGCAGCACTGTGGACACCACATAGGTGCACATACGAACGACATGCTTCGACAACATCAAGTGACGCAATGACCACTGCCAAAAAAAGATCAAAACGTTGCTGCTGCTGTCACATTGATCGAATATTGTCAGTGCTTCGCGTGGTGGGCGGTTTCTTAAACAGCGGGGTGCCCTCAATCATCCAATATTAACCGTTGACAGAAATAAACCCACCATTTTGTGGGGTCTCCTACTTTAAGAAACCCCCAATTCACGTAAGTCAAGGGTGCACAAATGCACTCGGGGCGTGTGCTTCCATAGGGCTTGATCAAAACCTCTTGAGGCAAAGGTGCATTCGCAAGTTGGACACCGTGTATATTCCTAATTTCTACGTGGAAATCTGCCACATCATTTAGAAGATATTGTTTGGTGGTTACAACCCCTGTGAAAAATGATTATCACTCAACCAAAGCTCCCGCTGACTTTGTTGCTACAAAACCCCAAAAATGTTTGACGCCACCAACCAGACAAAGTTCCTGCTACGTCACTGTTCTTTGCCTGCGCCTGTGTGCTTCCTTTGCACGCGCGGCACATTCCCTTTGAGGTGCCCAAGATGGTTGGCTTCAACGGCAAAGCGGCTTTCATGGCGAAACCAATTGCCGTCATTTTACAGCTGGGATCGCGCGTTTTGAATCCACGCTTGACGCGTGTGCGCGCGTGCGCTTTAAAGAAAAAGGTGCCCCCAAATCATCCAGTCCATTCATCTATCCATGGGAAACAGGGGAAATGATTGCGTGGCAAATTCCATGCCCAGTCGATTTGCCGAAAGCGTGCGTAGTCATGCCAAATATGTTTCTTCGTCTCCATATTCAGCTTTAGCTTACGCTTTAGCTTACGCTTTACCGCTTGTCGTTCTGTCCATGATACCTTGCCCCAGGACACAGGTCAATCTATGAGCACGAGTGCAATGACTGCTTACCAGTCTTCTCCAAGCCTCGAAGGCTTCGCCACGGCAAGTCTTTCATGGCTTTGGTCAATGATTGCAGTAGTTCTTAGCTTGAACTATGTGTTGTAGAGATTCTCATCAACCAGTTCCAAGAAAGAAAATAAAAGTAGTTGAATAAATAGATAAACGCTCGTGCGCGCGTGCCGGGGTATTTTCACAGAGGATCAACACTTGCAGGTAAGGAAAAGGCTGCAAGGAGGAACTACTACGGCACCCGCGCACAGTCACATGTGCAAATGTAAATGAATAAATATCAACATGCCACAAATCATCATGTGTACATCAGGCATTACATTTCATGGCAAATGCACTATGAAAATATGTTTATGTTATATATATATATATATTCATATGTATATACATATTACTCTGAAGGGATTAAGTCTTGCAAATCAAACCATACTCCTTCCCATTCTTGAGGTCCATATAATCCTCTTGGCGCCTGGGCACGCACAACACCTTGTGCCAGGACCAAGGGCTAACTTGGCGTGCAGCCGGGTCGGAGGATCCATCATGCCCCTAAGCACAGGCGCTACCGGGTTAGGTCCCTAAGCCCAGGCCAGGGCCAAGGGCTCTCGACCTTGGGTCCCAGCCGATCACCTCCACTGTTCCATCATCCAACGACCAAACTACACATGATCAAAAAAGGCCTGGAAATTGCTGGCAAAATGGCCATGGCATGCGGCACGCAGCCTGAAAAACTATGGTGGTCCGTCATGGTTGCTGACAGCCCATTGATGGTTTCCTATGATTGATAGTGGTTGGCATAATGATAAATTGAGGTTCCCTTCCAAAATTGACCTACCAAAGGGTATCTCAAAAAACTGAAGCGACTTTTTTTTACCTGCATGACATTTAAGAGTGGTCATGCAATTCCGTGATTTCACAGTGGGTTAAAAGGGATTTCCAATCATGGCTTATAATCTGCCATTGGGTGAGGGCACTCCTTGTAGCTCCTTGGCTCCCCCTTTAAAAAGGTATAGGAGTACCCTGACTCCTTGGTTCCCTCCTAACCATCAGCCAGTAATACCGCTCAACTCTTGTATATCACATTCACCGTGGATGGAGGCTGCGATTCACAGGATTCACTGTTTTGTTATCTTTTAGAGATTCCTCTTGTGGTGGAGCCGAACTAGATACAAGACAGGCTTAGACCGCCATCTACTATGACTACGTCTAATCAGCTACCAGTCTGATTAACAACCAACTTTTGTGGCAGATCCAAATATTGTTGTTGGTGTAATAAAACCAGCCAGATGCCGCCCAGCAATGGTTGCTGGCACCTCAGGAGCGCACATCTATAGACACTTTTATCTATACCTTTGCACCTTTGTGTCTTGATGACTGGTCCAAAGTCTTGGACTCCCAACTCTGACAATCAAAGAATGTACACCAAGCAGTTCAGTAAACCAGCTAAAAATACATGCGCTGCATATACATAATGGAACATCACATGAGCCCATTCCAAGCATTGCATTCCCGGTCAACCCTTACCCAAAAGCACCGAAGGCGTTTTTCTTGCCAAAAGGGGTACAGTGAAAGCAGGACTCCAAACAGAAAGGCAAGCCAAGTCGCAGCTATAAAACTCTTAGGCAATCAATGGTGGTTGGTCTTGCGGATTATGGTTATGATTAATCATGGGGGTTATCTTTTGTTTTGGGGTTATGCTTTTTGGGAGTTATGCTTCGTCAACTGGGGTTGTTTCAACATCATTCTTCCATTCCAGTTGGTAGCGCAACTGTTGGTCCAGTTTTGCTCTTCAAGATGTGACTGGCTGACAGCTGAACGGGCAAAGTG
The DNA here is from genome assembly GCA_009767595.1 of Symbiodinium kawagutii. NCBI lineage: Eukaryota > Dinophyceae > Suessiales > Symbiodiniaceae > Symbiodinium > Symbiodinium kawagutii. The sequence goes on from VSDK01016009.1 coordinate 20,645, forward strand.
ACAGACTTACTGGCAAACTGGCTGACTGAGTGAGATACTCACTGGCTGACTGACTGGCTGAAAGCAAAGCCACAAACAAAGAAAAGAAAACCAAGAGCAACACACAAAAATACGATGAAAACAAACAAACAAAGAACCAAATGTTGAACACGCAATCACCAAAATTTCAAAGAGACACTGGTGCAAAAAACGCAATCGACGGACACATGGCGAGACCGATGGACGGGCAGGCAGACACACAGACGGACAAACGGAGAGACAACAACAACAACAACAACAACAACAACAACAACAACAACAACAACAACAACAACAAGAACAACAAAAACAACAAAAACAACAAAAACAACAAAAACAACAACCACAACAGCAACAGCATCATCATCATCGTCATCATCATCATCATCATCATCATCATCATCATCATCATCATCATCATCATCGTCATCATCATCATCATCATCATCATCGTCATCATCATCATCATCATCATCATCATCATCATCATCATCATCATCATCATCATCATCACCACCCACCTGGGGCCGAAACCATCTGTTTCTTTTCGCTATGTGGTGATTGCCGCCAGTTCTTGTCGCCGGGGTCTGAGAAATGGGTTCCTCCCCAGCAAATTTTGATGGCGAAGGTTGCGACCGATGGTGGAGAAAACACTTTCTGAACCAAGCTGTTCATCACAGCCCAACCCATCGTCCAGCAGCGTGCGCATTTGCAAGCGAAGGTTCACACGTGGAACCCGACTTCCCCTGTGAAACGTATTCGGACAAGCGCGCGGCGAGCCGCGCTGGGCGAACAACAGGGACAACGAAAAGGACAGGGTAGATCACGAGGACAAGGACGGCCACGAAGACTCTGATGGCCATGAAAAGACCATGACACGAATGATGACGGATGATGACAACATGACCACCATGATGACAACCAGGATCTTGACGCCCACAGCGCAACGTTGTGCAACGGCCGGGCCTAAGGCGAATCGCGCGTTGCCCTCCGTGAGCTTCTGCAAAGCCCACCCGGCACTCGGCCGCGAGGGCTGCGATGGCGCCTCCCTTGCTGCAGCTGCGCCCTGTCCATGAGGCGTTGCCAGGGACGGCTGGTTTCACTACCGATACCACTACACTACTGCTGCTGCCACTACTGCCGGATCTGGAACTGCAATCCTCCGTGCATAGCATGATGGGTCGCCGTTCAACTTCAAGATAGTGTTTGAATTGTGCAGAAACATGATGTAGCGGTCGGTGGAAATCAGGTAGTGGCAAACGACTCAGCCTGTGAGCACTAGAACTACTAGGGCTCCTACTGCTTCTACAGCTGCTCCACCTACCCCAGGGACCTGGGAACTGAGAGATTTCCGACCGTCCCAACCACCCACTCCCAAGGCTGAAGGCTTCCTGGTGGAGCAGTGGAGCGACAGAGGATGGCAGAGAATTCCTGAGAATCATCTCTTCGTGAGGAGACTTACCTGGCGCGCAAATTTGGAAGCCGTGCGAATGGTTATCTGGTGGTTTCTTACGCCATGGGGAACCCCTAAAAATGGCTGGGTTAATGCTATAAATGGTCAATAAAGGATGATTTAGGGCTTACCTTGTCTTGAAAAACACCCTTTAATGCTACAAGTGGTCAATAAAGGATGATTTAGGGCTTACCTTGTCTTGAAAAACACCCATCTTGATTTTTGTTGAATCATTTTGCTCGCGAATAATTATCTAGGAATTCTAACTATCCAATGATCAAATTAGTTGTGGAAATAGATCAAATGTACAAACTGATTATGATCAAACTAGCTATACTGATGACCAAAAGGTGTGTGATTATCATTGCCTGCAAGCTTTGTCGTTGGGTCATACTTATCATTTAATCAAAAACTCTGTTATGATTGCTATTACCCATTGGACTGGTCAATACTACTTGCCACGGGTACATGGTAGACCCATATCAGACATCGACATCACCCGCAATTATACCGCAATTGCTGGTGTCGGGGTTGTCAATATTCATTGGCAGAATCCATGACGCGTCGACAACTGATGTCTTGTTGCTTTGACGGTTCCCAAGAAACTCTGAGACAAAGCACAAAGTGAAACATATTCACAATTCTCCAAGGGATATGATGCGATATGCAATGGATTTTGAATATCAATATTGATCTACCCAACAACTGTTTTTTTCGAATCGCAGTCTCCAAAGCAAAGGCCTCGGATCAAAACTTTTACGGCTTGGCTGGGGTGCCCATATCATGCTATGCTGTACTGAACACATGTCTTTCAACACCACTTGGCAGCGTTTGCAGACACGTGGATACTTAAATATGCAATTAGTACAAATACATACAGATACTGCATCATACCAGGGCGGTTCTACTATCCCAACTATTGTAGATTATGTGCTATATGATCTATATGTTGAGCGCAATCCGGTATGTCCTTCATTCTGATAACATTTAATACCAACGAGAATCAAAACTAGTGCACCATGTATGCTGTATCTATATGGGTGTTTTTCAAAGTAGGGGATCCCTCCAATCATCCTTTATATTAGCCAGTTATAGTAAGAAACCACCATTTTTGGGGTGCCCTATCCTAGGAAATCACCATATGATATATGATAGTTGCCACTTACATGTGCTGACTGTACATCCGCGTCGGTGCCTCGAAGAACGAAGTTGAACAGTCCGAATTTCAAAGAATTCTTCATCACCTTAAAATGGGATTTATTACATACATGGCTGTGGGTCAAAACCCCGTACCCCTGGTTCCCCTATCCTTAACCATTGTTTTCCCTATGAACTTGTTGGTGGAAATTCCCCATTAGTTGGTTGGTTACTATTGACCCATAGCCACATCACACTAATCTCAAGCTTTTCATCGTTCAAAACATGGGATTTACATCGCTCCATGGCCACGGCGACCCAGCCACCGTGCCGCTGAGGGACCCATGAACTCCACGCGCCCGGTCTTGTTGTCGAACAAGGCCGCTACGACCTCCAGCTCCCCCGTTCGCACCTCGGTTGCAGCGCTACCAACGGTGGTACCACAGCAGCTTGGTGAACGCCAGTGCCCTACCTTGGCGCCTGGGAGTAGCGATGAATTTTCGCCCTTTTTTTTCTCGAACAGGCAGAGTTCATTCAAAGAATACAACAACCACTGGATTGCGACTGTGCTCACGGCATGCCAAAGAAGTGTGAGCGGGAGATCCAAGATCGCCACATAGGGAGACAGATGAGAAACAACGATTCGGAGCCAAGCAGGAGCCAAGCAGAACGGAAGCGCGGCTGACGTGGAAACAAGAAGTTTGAAGGAAAGGGGTGCCAGCGTAGCTTGCTAGCCAGGAGTAGGAGACAGATGGACCCAGGAGACAAGTAGCAAGACGCGTGACCATTGAAGGTTCCCATTGCAGGGTTCCAAGGTTCCTAAGGAGAGATTGAAACCCAGCTGCATGGCTGTTGGGAATATATGGCCAGTGATCAAATTGGTTTTGGTTCAAGAGTTTTGTCTGCAACAAGGCTGTTCTGAACACAAGTCTCTGATCGTCTCAAGGGTCTGGTGGTTTTCACCTCCGCAATGTTTGAACCTGGAAATAACCACAGTTGAATATGGTGGTTGGGTAACTTGAGTTGACCGTGACCAGTTGTGAACCAAGAACAACCACCACCATTGCCAACGATAATTTCATCAACAACCACGAAGCATAAAAACTTACCAGTTGGCATGGAAGAAGGCCACAGTCCATGAAGAACCACTAATGAACATCAACAGCCACCATTTAGAATGATCCTTGAAACTCTTGATAGAACCATGTGCTCTAGCTGTTTTGGATTTCTCGCCGTGTGAGATTTTGATGCCTACATATCAACCTTGACGATGGTTGTGACCTGGAATAGCGTTATACTTCAGGATGCAGAACCTATCCTGAAAACTGACACACCAATGATCCAACGATCCAGGCAACAATGAAAATCCAAACCCGAACAAGACATCCCAATGAAGTTGGGTGAAGTTGTGCCATTGTTGCAACGTGAATGCTCAAGATGGGCACCTTTCTCTGGATGGACTCGCTCGATTGCAGTAAGTAGTTGATGGTGCCTGGGCGCTCGAAGCCAGGACAATCAGCCAATAGGAACGGCATTTTCATTTCGAAACCGACCCATCTGTGGGGTGGTTAGCATTCTATGCTCAACACAAGGACGCCTTCCAAAGGGATCTGGCTCAGCGTGTTTTTGAAATGGGGAACGTGATCGCAACTTGTGAACCTGTAAATCAAATAAATATACTAAGCAAATATATATATATATATGTGTGTGTAAATTTAAGTATAAATATATATATATATAAACATGTGGATGATAAGTAAATTCTAAGATTGTATATATAAACATATGTGTATTATAAGTAAATTCTAAGATTATATACATAATTACACACCATTTCAGTCCTACTTCCATCTACATCCACTTTCCAGTGACGAATCTTCGCCGCGCCACGGAAGACGTTGACCTTCACGGCCGCCTGCGCCAGCTCCGTCCGTCGTTCCTCCTTGGACGCGAAGCGATTCCCGGGGCCCAGCTCGGAGGCGGCTTTCCTGGACGGCACACCGGCGGCCACCGGGGGTTCACCTGGACCCCAAGGATACCTGGTTGGACCTCAGTTCTAAGGAGATAACTTGGGGAGTTCATAGTTCAACTGGGGCCGTGGCTGAAGTAATCCCTGAGAATGACTCAACAATGCACATCGCCGGATGGCTGGCTGGTTTCGGCTGTTGGTTCGCTGACCATCAAAATGGCAACCGATGGTGGTGAAGGACTGTCGAGTGTGGGCAGCGAACGGTCAGGAAACGACCAGCTCTTTAAGTTGAACCAATGTGGTCTGGTTTGGGTCGGAGTTTTTGAGCCTGCCGAGTTTTGAGATGCCAGGGATAGCCCTTGTGGACGTCTGAATCCTGACCAACCCCCGAAAAGGACAAAAAATGAACCGTTGCCCCAAGGCTCACAATTCCAAACAGATAGACTGTTGTTGAGGTTTGCCGCCAATCACCTATCATTGTTGGTGATTAGCAGCTAATTACCACTATAATAGCATCCCCTATCAACCACTATAATATCCAAGAAAACCTTCTAACAAACCACCAACCAATGACCAGGGAACCACTTCATTAGCTGCTAACAACGACCAAGCAGAACAACAGGTTTGAGCGGTAAATGATGGCTAACGATGGTTGGTTTTTGATGCTTCATGATGGTTAGCTATATTGGTCAATGATGGTTTGGATGGTTCGTAATGGTAAATTGGTGATGTTTAATCATTGGTCAATGATCGTTCATGACGTTCAAGGTCATGGCTAGTTCTGGTTCCACTCATGGAAGAAATCTTACACAGCCCCCTGGAAGGGGGGAAACGCTGCGTGGCACTGCATGTCAACTGGCGCAAGGTTGTTTACGGAGAAACTCAACGGATGGCGGTACAGGTGTAGGTTACGGCCATGGTCATTGATGCTATACACATGAAAACCATAAATGGGTATGGGTATGTGCCAAAACAATAGCACCCACAAAACGGGTGGTTTCCTAGTAAAATGATCATTTTTTGGTGGGTCATTTGCTTATCCTATTTTGGCACATATCCAAATGTCACGGATATTCATGGATCAGTCACCCTGGCGTTGTTCATCATAGGGCCCAAGAAAATGGCTTCACGCTGTCCGATGTCCGATTTCCTTTCCTATTTGGCATATCAATCTTGACCAACACACGTTGATGAAACCTACGTGGCCCCCTTGAAGTCGTGATGCCATGAGCTCAAAGGCTTTGCCACAGCAGTGTCACTGGTGTGGCTTGGTCGCCATGGTGTACCCCAAGGTTACTCGCCAGTGGTTTCCCGATGAATAATAGTTGTGAACAGCTGGATGCTGCTCGTACCCAATGATTAGGCCCTGCGGATGTGCAGTGAACCTCTGCGACCTCAACTTTTCAACTCTGGGCAAGCTGGACGACAGGCTGGACATCTCGCAAGTCAAGTGTCTCAACTGACTTCATCAGTTCCATCAAGACGCCCTGTACCCGCCGAGAGGCCATGATTGCAAATAGCAATGAACATCAACATCTCAGTTACATAAACAATTGTAGTCTTCTGTGAAGTTTCCGGCTACACCCTGGATGGTATGTTGCATGCGGGTTTTCAGCTTTGAATAGCAAACTGTGACATTTTGGATCAGTGGTAAGGTATTCAGTTTCTTTGGAGCGACGCACGATCAACAATGCAAGCCCTTTGCCATGAACAGGTTCACCAGGAGACTAGTTGGAATCTCTATGCTGTGTGCGTGTGTTTATTTGTGGTGGGAAGGGATCGTATCGTGCCCGAAACAAAGCCATGAACCAACAAAATGCCACATCAACCGAAGAAACCCATGGCGAAAGAAAGGATTTCCAGCATATCGTTGAACCAACTGCGCACCACCCTCAACCCTCCTCAATCTTCAAGGTTTCAACAAAATTTGCGACCATCATGATCCCAGGTAGAGATGGAAACAAACAGATTGACATAAGAACTATTTGACAACCACCTAAGGAAATCAGCCATTTCTTCCCCAATCCCCCAAGAGTACCCTGTGCCGGGCGGTTACCATGGATCCCAAATGGCCCATGAACAGTTTGGTTCACCATCCCACTGCAACTAAGTAGAGTCACAAGAGGACCCAAATACGCAGCACAAATACCAAAAAGCAGTCAAAGTGCGAAGTGCGTTTGGGCGTAAAGTTTCCTTTGAATTATGTAGTGCCGTCTCGCTTTTAGAAATTATGAATAAGTGCAACCCCTTGTCTCCAACTGCTCTTCGCTTCTGCAACGTCTGACTAGACTTCATAGTACACCCCTGAAAAGTAACAAACATGGAAGTATTGGATTTTAAACAATGTCGCAAAAAATGGATAGTACCTCCGAATAAGCTCAAAATGATAGCCTCAAAGCACCCCTTCACGATATGCATACATATACACATACAAATTTGCATGTATAGACACATGCATACATGTACATATAAATAGATACACACAGATAGATAGATAGATAGATAGATAGATAGATAGATAGATAGATAGATAGAAACATAGAAACATAGAAACATAGAAACATAGAACCATAGAAAAATAGAAACATGGAAACATGGAAACATGGAAACATGGGAACATAGAAATATAGAAACATGGAAACATGGAAACATGGAAACATGGAAACATGGGAACATGAAAACATGGAAACATGGAAACATGGAAACATGGAAACATGGAAACATGAAAACATGGAAACGTGGAAACGTGGAAACATGGAAACATGGAAACATGGAAACATAGAAACATAGAAACATGGAAACATAGAAACATAGAAACGTAGAAACATAGAAACATAGAAGCATGGAAACATGGAAACATGGAAACATGGAAACATGGGAACATGGAAACATGGAAACATGGAAACATGGAAACATGAAAACATGGAAACATGGAAACATGGAAACATGGAAACATGGAAACACGGAAACACGGAAACATGAAAACATGGAAACGTGGAAACGTGGAAACATGGAAACATGGAAACATAGAAACATAGAAACGTAGAAACATGGAAACATAAAAGCATGGAAACATGGAAACATGGAAACATAGAAACATAGAAACATAAAAACATAAAAACATAGAAACATAGAAACATAGAAATATAGAAACATGGAAACATGGAAACATGGAAACATGGAAACCTGGAAACCTAGAAACCTAGAAACATAGAAACATAGAAACATAGAAACATAGAAACATAGAAACAAAAAACATAGAAACATAGAAACATAGAAACATAGAAACATAGAAACATGGAAACATGGAAACATGGAAACATGGAAACATGGGAACATGGAAACATGGAAACATGGAAACATGGAAACATGGGAACATGGGAACATGGAAACATGGAAACATGGAAACATGGAAACATGAACACATGGAAACATGGAAACATGGAAACATGGAAACATGGAAACATGAAAACATGGAAACGAGGAAACGTGGAAACATGGAAACATGGAAACATGGAAACATAGAAACATAGAAACATAGAAACATAGAAACATAGAAACATAGAAACCTAGAAACCTAGAAACCTAGAAACCTAGAAACCTAGAAACCTAGAAACCTAGAAACATAGAAACATAGAAACATAGAAACAGAGAAACAGAGAAACAGAGAAACATAGAAACATAGAAACATAGAAACATAGAAACATAGAAACATAGAAACATAGAAACCTAGAAACCAAGAAACCTAGAAACATAGAAACCTAGAAACCTAGAAACATAGAAACATAGAAACATAGAAACATAGAAACATAGAAACATAGAAACATAGAAACATAGAAACATAGAAACATAGAAACATAGAAACATAGAAACATAGAAACCTAGAAACATAGAAACATAGAAACATAGAAACATAGAAACATAGAACCATAGAAACATAGAAACATAGAAATATAGAAACATAGAAACATAGAAGCATAGAAACATAGAAACATAGAAACATAGAAACATAGAAACATAGATAAATTGCGAAAACTCCGCAGTGGTATCGCAATCCATCAACCAGCAAGGCCTCTCCGTTGCGCCCATCGCGCTCCAGATAGTTCCTAACACGCGGCGAGATCCGTCATCAGTCAACGGCTTGGTGGTTAGCTGCCGCGTTTGAAACATATATAGTACATATCTTTATATAAATAGATATAAATATATACAATACATATAACTAAATATACATATAGTTCTCAATTGTTCATTGTTGTTTCTTATGGACAATAAGGATCAATCAAGGTCATTGATGCATATACAACATCACTGGCTTGGACTCTTTCAAGAGAAAAATATGAGTTTTTTGTGTCTTTCAATCCATGCTGTGCTTGGTATGCCATGAGTTCTGGTGACCGATGTGTACTACTCTGAAGCAAGAAGCAGATCCCAACGCATGATCATGGAAGAAAATGCATCCCGTGCGCCGCTTCGAAATCCTTGGCGAAACGATTGCATCATTGACATACAGCCATCATCCACCCCTTCTCCTGGTCTAGATTCCCTTGGATTCACTAAGCTATTGCTACCTACATGGGTGTTTCTCAAAACAGGGGTACCCCCAAATCATCCTTTACAGTAATAGTCATTTATAGTGATAAATCGACCATTTTTGGGGTCCCCTATGGCTTGAGAAACCACCACATTCTTCCCTTAGATTCCCTGAGATTCGCTGCACTCCCCGCCCAAGCACCTGGCTGCACCCTCAACAGCTCTGCAGTGAGTATGGCCCAGAACCACCACCAGGCGAGAGCCCAGGGTCCCACAGCCTGGGTCACGCCGGTCTTTCGACCAAAGAGACGCCTAGTCAGTCACCACAGTTGGTGGTTTCTCGAAATAGGGAACCCAAAAAATGGTTGGTTTAGTGCTACTAAATGACTATTAGGGGTACCCCTCAATCATCCACTAGTAATCATTGTTAATAATAAACCAACTATTTTTTTAGGGTTGTTCCCTATTTAGAGAAACCACCATTTGGGGATGATTGGTGGGGATGATGACATTGGACCCCTAAAATCCGAAACGAAGTATGACTGGGGATGATTAGTGGGCTCCTGATTTTGAGAAACCACCACATTTCGATATACCAAAATGTGTTGGGAGGCCCATTGAGATTCATCTGGACAGTTGACCAGTCTGAACATGGACATCCCTAGGCCTTAGGGAACAAAAACAAACTGTCACCTGCGAAACCGACTGGCTTCCATGATTGCTAAAAGTAGTACAACCACTATCCACTAGAATGATTAGGAATCATTAATCGTTAGCAGCCGTTGATATATTTGACATTGATCAGTACTGGTTGACGATGAGGAGTGGTCCATTGCGATTAGTTTTGGGAAATTCTGACTGATGATGGGTAGTGATGATTGATTCTTAGGTACTGGTCATGGATTGACCAGTAGATGGGTGATGATTAATACTGTCAAGTCATGGTTACAATCTACTGCCTAAGAATCATGGACTGTGACGGATCCCATCGCAAGGCTCAAGGCTCAGGGTTTCAGCAAACCCATGGCCCCTGGGAAGTTACAACCAGCCATGCACCAAGTCTGGCCGATTATCTACACAACCAGCCATTAATATATGAATCATCCTATCAGTGACTATGAGAGCACTAAACAGAACCATCTAAGTGAATATGATTATAAAGACCTGGCTAAGAATTGTTGAGGGTTCAACCATTACCCACCAACAATGTATTTGTACTGTATTGAGCCATTCTGAATAATTGCAAACCACTATCTATCATTACTAACTAAGAATTATAAACCATAACTAGTAACCACAATTATTACCAATAACTATTAGTATCTTGATAATCATCATCAAACCATAATTACTATCTAATACATTCCTACTTCGTTAGTTATACTCTGGTAAACTGACCTGGTTGCGTTGAAAATCCACCAGCTGGTGAACTGCTTGACCCGGTCGCGAAGCCATGGCTGGGGGGTACACTACGACACAACAAACGCCATTCCCCACCGACACACCGCCCAGCAACAGAACTCCACGCTGCCCATCATGCTACCCTCTGCCTGGCAGGTCATTCCCAGCAATGATCGCCGCCGTTTCTGAACCCCACCATGGGGGTTTCTTCGCCGTCAACCATGATGAATCATGAAAAACCCATGGTGGTGGTCATTAAAACCCATGATGAATCATGAAAAATGGTGCTTCATTCCTTGCTTAATGACTTTCTTAATGCTTTGCTTAATGACTAGCTATGATTCACCATTCTTAGCCAATAGTCATAGTGTTATCGATGCTTCACTGGCTTCACCCCCTGGTGCTTCATGGGCCTCCATAATGCTGGGGGTGAGGTCGGTAGCACATCCAAATCATCCAAAAATCAGGGCGGAGACAATTAATATCTGCGCGTTTCAAAGAGTACCTGTCGGTGTATGTAATTTCAACGCAATATGTTTGCACATGTTTTTTGTCCAGAACCTGTGTATGTACGTATGTAAAACTGTGTGTCTGCGCGAGTCTGAATACATTGTGCATAAATTGGATATGTGTACAGTGATACATACATCTACGGGCAGCTGACATCAATGATGTGTGCCCATGTTCACAAAATAATACAATCATACATACACGCATTGTTGCATTGAGGTAACCTATGAATCCTATGGGATCCAGTAGTAACGTACCAGTACGGAGCGAGGACTCTGCTGCCATCGATGCGGATCGAATTCGGCAGGGTATCAGCTGGGAACCAGAGAAATTGATAGTTTGTGTGGGCAGCCAAGGTGGGTGTTAAAATACTGCGCTGAAATCACCTGATTTTGGAAGATATCCCTGACCCTGTGCACAAGTCATTTCAGCAATGTTCAAAGAGATTGCGAGAGGGGAACACTGATGTTGAAGTGGTCCTAGGATGCCCTAAGTCTGCTCATCGAAGATTCACACTCAACCATTGTTGGTTGGAGGCCTAGCTTTCTTGACCCCTGATATTTCCACGATGATCCAGGGGAATCTCAGCGCGGGAGGAAGTTCTGGCAGGTCACAGCTTGCTGCTGCAATCGCTTACCCTCAAAAACATTCATCAACAACCAACACTCGGCTTATGAAGTATTTAATTGGATGCTTCTCAAAATAGGGGACCCCTAAATCATCCAGAATCAATGATTTGTAGAAATAAACCAACCATTCTTGGAGTTCCCCTACTAAGGCTTGAGAAACACCCATTTCTGAGATGGTCGTGCTTCTTGACAGCTTCGGTTGTGGATTGTACCGCCGTTGTAGGGAGATTTTGATTGAAGTGCTAAGGGCAAGGATTCGGGTTCTCCCGGTGGTAATGACCGCAGTTGGGCTGAGAAATTCGATGAATATGGCTGAAAGCCGAAAGAAAGTAAATCTTTCGTTCTGCTGCTTATGCACCAGTTGTGAACATATTCATTGGTAATTGTTTGTGATATGTTTGTTTGGAATCAATGGTTCTATTGCGAAAGCTGCCGAAAAAAGAACGCCATCAACCACCAACTTAGCCGCAAGGCCGCACCAAGCCACATGTGTGCATGTATTTCCCGCATTTCTGAGCGCGAAGATGTTCCCAGGCATCGCGTCGAAAATGGTTTCCAAAGGCACCTCTCAGCAGTGGTCGTTCGAGCTAGATCTACCAGCCGCGTGCGAATGTGCATGCATTCAGCCGTACTGCTTTCCGTGTACCTTGTACATGAATGTCAACTAATGTATATGAACGGACATTTGTTTTTTGGACACCCACATTTTTGTATGAAATAATTAGTTAGTTAGTTAGCTAGATAGATAGATAGATAGATAGATAGATAGATAGATGTAAAGGGTGTGTAAAATGTACGTAGATATTTGTATAGATGTTTTCCTCAAGAATGTAAGAAGTACAATATACCCATGCAGAAATATCACTTGCTGAGAACTGAGACAGCAGGGGCCCCATCCATTCAACCAACCCATGCTCCCGACCAGCTGCTGTGAAGGGGGCGGGTGGTGAACCTACATGGTATGTTGGGTCGTGGGTACCCTCTGATCAGCATCCAAACGATGGAGTTTCTCATGCTTATCAAACGCAAACAATGGTTACTGAATGTTTATAAAGGCTTAGTAGTAGTTAACAATTGTTCAGAATGGTCGATACTGGTTATCAAGGTTGACCAAAGTTCATGACTCTCAATCATCCACTTCAAATGGGGTGACTTCAACTCGGGTGGTTCATCAATCCCAGTCAACATTTCTGAATCTGCAACCGACTGCCACCACATCTAGCAGTGGTCAAACAAAGTTGGGTACCACACGCCACCAGGACTGGATGAGCTGCCCGCCATGCTATCACCCAGGCCGCTGGACGACAAAACACGGGGCAATCTGCACATCCAACGACTGCAGTGTGCGGAGCTTGGTGTATGTCTAGCTGAAAGCGAGCCTGTCGACATCGCCGCCAGCTGGCTGATGGCCAGCAGGCTGGGTGAGGGATCACCCGCTTTTGGGCTCCAGTACCTACGAGGTTTGCCTCTTGCACTTACGAGAATTGGATTACAACTTGTAACTGATCAAAACTGACAAAGCTGTTGGATAATCTTGCGCGCGGCAGTGTCCTAATATCCGGCACTTAAAATCCGCCCATTTCAGGGCCGGATGAACTTGCAAAAGTATTCTAATAGCATCCAGGAGGGGAATGAAGACAAGGAAGAAAAGGATTGAACAAGTAGGAATTAGAGCACTTTTGGAGGAGATTGTTGAACCAAATGGATAATGACGTCATTTGATAATTCCACCAAAAAAGTTGGCAAGGAAATGCCACACCTGCGGTCGCAACCACCTATTCTCAACATTTTCATGCAGCTATTAATCATTTATTATCCATCATTTACACACCACTATAAACCATTATAAACGACTACCAACCAACCACTCTCAACTAGTATAAACCCCCACTGTTTCATCATATAAACCACTGTAAACCACTGTAAACCACTGAAACCACTCTAAACCAGTAAAAAACCACTGTAAATCCCCCCATGTTTCATCAGCCGTAGATCCACCGGCTTGGACCCCGCCTGATGGTCCATGGGTGCTGCCATGGGTCGGCCACGCACGAAACGCTCGTTGCCCGCCTCGGCGCAGGCGGCGGCTGGTTGATGGTACCCACCAACCAGGGGATTATGGTGGCTAACAGTGGTTTGTAGTGGTTAATGATGGTGAGTACTGGTTTAAAATGGTTTCTACTGAGTGATTGATGGATAATAAATGATGGTTCGTAATTGGTTGATAATGGTAGGTCAATAATTGGCAATATGGTATAATAAGCACTGTTGTTGATTATAATGGTTCATGATTCATAATAGCAAGTCACAGGGATGTAACCAACGGTATTGGTTTTAATCATTAATCATGGCTTATAGTAAAATACCCATGATGCATGCTTAATATGGTGGTTCTCATAATATGTTAGTAGCCCTATCTTAAGATGCCCCCATATAGCGAATAACCAACAACAATACTAGGAATGGTGGTTCCTTTAAATGAGAGACCCCAAAGTGGGGGATGAAAAATGGATGGTCAAATACTAAGATGGTCAATAAACTGGATGATAACTGGGAGGGTCCCCAAATTCAAGAAAGACCCACACATAGGGAATAAGCACCAACAATAAGAGGCAGAATTGTTGTTGATGATGATTAGTGATTGCTAATGATGGTTCATCCATCTGAAATGATTGAGAATGATTATATGCTAAGAAATGAAGTGAATGACAATCATATCAAATTGTTCATGATTGATCCCGGTTAAAATTAATTCTCGATAGCGGCTAGCAAGGGTTGAGAATTGTTAAGGGTGGTTGATAATCATCTCGTACCATGGGGGGAACTAAACCAGTCCTCCAAAGCTCTGCGGTCTTAGACACTGTCGTGGCGTGGAGCCGATACCAGGTTCAGTCGTCAAAGCATGAAGCAACATGAGGGGCCCAGATCAAAAATTGATCATGGCTTGAATGGCTGTTGATGTTGATTAACCTGCCATAAATGAACCATCAACAATCAAAGAACCATTCACCATCTCCCTGCAGACACGAGTCTGGCAGTTTCTGGGGTTCCAAAGTGCGGGGTTTACAACCCACCCACATAGCTCAGATGACGCAAATAAAACAAGAAGACTTAACCAACAATGCCCTGTTCAGAGTAGTTGGTAGTGGCTCTGGATGATTAGTAGTTAAGAGTGTAGTGGTTAATACTTGTCGATGATGGTTGATAGATGGTAACAAAAAACACAGTTCCAGGCTCAATAAAAAGCAAAGCTGTGGCATTGAGGGATCAACACCTGGAACAACCAATGCAAACTTCAATAACAATAGTGAGGCTACAGATGACTGACTGATAGCTGATGTTGGTTCACTGATATCTGATGTTGGTTGATTAATAGCTGATGATGTTACTGTTACTTATCCAATATCAGTGAATCAAATACAAGAATCAACAATAGCAGAGTGGCTTTTTCCTGATTCAGGAGGTAAATTTCCGCTCATGAGAATTGATCATTGCCGGAAGCACATACCGTGAATAACAAATCTAAACAGATGATGGCCAATCGCAGCAGTATGTGGTCACAAACTATAGGCAAAAATACTTTGCCAATATCTATAGTGTCTATGTCCATCATTATCTTAAATGACCACATTCCTCACACCATCATGACCACTCGCAGGGCTATCATATACCATCTGCTACAACATGTTTTACCATATGTCACCATAGAATTGCCACACAAAGAACCCAACACTACCATATATCTACATCTATGTTGCTTCTCAACTTAGGGCCCGAAATCATCCCTTAATAGCCATTTATAATCGTGCACCAACCATTCTTGTCAGGGTTCTCCTATGGCTTGAGCAACCACCATCCAATAGTTGTTTAATCATTATTCTTGGTGATTATCCCCTATGAATCCGTGTTGTTAACCATTGTAATCCCCTATGATTAACCATTGAAACCACTACATGTACACATTCCAATCCATCCATCTCTTCCCATCGACCCTTTCCGACGCCTTCAACAGGAGCATTGCCTGGTGCGGCGGGAGGCCGACCTTGCGCGAAGGCTTGCGGCGCGAGTCGACTGCCAAGGCCTCGGTGGAATGCTTGGGGTTGAGGGGTAAAGGTTATGGGTTTAGAGGCGATTCTGGTGGAGCAACAATCATGGTAAATATAGGGAATAATCACCAACAATACTGGGGATTCTTTTGGTGAATGATGGCGCTTATGTGCTGATTATGGGTTGATTCTTATGATGATGTACAACTTATTGACTTTAATGGTCCCATGTTGTGATTATTAGTGGTGATTGTTATGGTTGATAAGAATAAGAGCATTCTTCTGGCTCACAAGAAGAGATAATCCCCAACTCTATGGTGATTACCAAGCACCTCCGAATTAACAAGAACCCCCATCCAAAGATACACGTTTGTGCTCATGCCGGTGGAAACTCCTGAGTAAGTGTCGGCTTACTTCGCACAAATCGCATGCCTAGGCCAGGCCAAGGGAGTGTTGAATTCCTACATCCTTGCTTCACTGATTCACCTGTTGATTGGAAAAATACTGTAAGACTATGATGTTGATATGATTGTCGACTGCAAGTCACTGTCAGCATATGGACTAACTAGGTACGTTTATACATACATATCTATGTATATACATACATATATATATGTGTATATACATACATCATTACACATATGCATGATTATGAATGCATATATACCACAGCTACCACAGCTAGAGATGCAGCTACCATCTTGAGAATGTACAGGCCAGGGATTGATGACACGGAACCAATGCAAACATGGTTTGCGCATTGGTCAATTCGTTGGTTAACACCATACATATCATGGTCATCCCACGGCCATACCATGGTCATGCAGTTCTGGTAGTTATAATCACCGTGGTTGCAAACAACCACATTGGATTCCCGATAATTCGAACGAAGTCCCATTTGTTGCCACCCCACTGTTAGAAAAAATGTTTTGTAGTTCAAAAAACAATCAAAAATAGGAGGTACTTGTCGATACGGGTCAGATTTTTTGGACACATGTACATGTACATGTACACGGATATGTATATCAAATAGAATTATTCTAATGTATACTATATGCATATATAAATATACTCTATTTGTATTATAAACAGGTATTATGAATATTCCTATATGTAAATATATACACACATTAAGAAGAAAAAAACGTCTCAACAACAAGAAGGGTTGTTTCATCAGTCGAACCGCCAGCTTCATGGTAGCTAACTGGTCAGCTGCGCTGCTGCCATGATGCATTTTGGTGCGAGCTCGTGGAACTGCCACTCACATAGCCTTGGCCTGTGCTGATTTCGACCGATTTTTGACAGCTTGACGTCGATGACGTCGGGTGGTTTCCATTGGCTGACCTCTTGTGATTACTGAAAGTACTAAAGTGGTTTTGATCTCAAGAAAAACGACCAGTGGAGATCAGTAATCTCACAAAGTCTAGTCAACATGTCACCTGTTGTCTAAGTTCATCGCCTGCCATGAATTGCCAGTCGTCTTCTCGCTTAGTTGCACGGCTCACGCCAGTCACTTTTCAGTTGCTGACTAAGCCCTGGAATTCAACGACTACAGTCACCACTACGAAGCGTTAGCAACCGTGGGGTGCGTCTGGAACCAAGAGGGTGACCGCTGCGAACCATCACTAACCATTGTTAGTCAGCATCTTGTTTTTAAATTCTCTCGCTCACCTCAGCTTTGCAAAGCATGCTCAGCAAGATTCAACAGTACTTTCTGTTAACCGTCCATGGATCTGAAAATATTGACCACTTAGAACCCTGGTGATCCCACTGTTGAGGTGGATCCAAAATTGGTGGTCCAGATTCTTCTCAAAAACCACTGTCATCTCATTGCGGAAACTGACAACCACATTGTATGACTGGCATTTGTAGGGATAACCCCACATATTGCCAACAGTTCAAGCAAAATATAGAATGCGTATGACCAACCATTGTGGCGGATCGTTTAGGAATACAACTGTCTGTTCTGAATCTGCAATAGCTCCTCCATCTAAACCACTATTGGCCATTGAATCAAGAAGATCGCAAGTATCATCAAGTAGCAATTCTCAATCATCAAGTATCATCATAGTATCATCATAGTATCATCATAGTATCATCATAGTATCATCATAGTATCATCAATCATCATGAAGCCTGTCTCACTTTGTACCAATCAGACTTAACCATGGAACCATGGAACCATGCCACCTTGGTTCACGATCACCACCATGGCCACCCTTGGAAGGGCCCAGTCCCCGCCTGGCGCTGCTTCTGAGGGAAAGCTGGCGGGTTTTTGGAAAGCCACGGCGCCGCCGTGGTCATCCTGGGAGCCATGGCCAGGGCTTCCAATGCGCAAGGCGCGAAAACCCAGGGGTTGAGCATTGGTTGGCTACGGATAATCCTGGTGAATCATAGCTTATCACCAAATGGTTGATTTGGTGATTTGGATGATATGGTTGGATGAGTTGTATAGATGGTTTCATTTTATTTATGATTGTTTTATTTGGTGCTCCCAATGGTTGATGCTGATGTTGGATGGTTTCTGCTGGATGATGGTTGAAAATGATGACGGCGGAATGATCATGGTTAAAAATGGTTGAAAAGATCAATGGTTGCTGAATTTGCTCGGTTGTTGATCGTGGATCGCTCATGGGTGATAGCGGCGGTTCGTCATGATGATTCGTTGTTAACAATTGAGGGTCATTCACAAACGATAGATGAAGAACTCTGCCTCTTGGTGATTGTGGGACCTGTCGTGGACCATTACATCAAGCACCAACTTTAATCAGGGTTCATCTACTATTCTCTACCAAGTGGTGAATAGTAAATCAATCTAAAAGAATTGCACTGACAATATGATGCTTTCAAGCATATCATCCATCATAGTATATCTCAGTCGTATGGATAGTGATAAGGGCTCACATAGTATTGACAAACAAAATTGATAGTCAATCTTGATTGTATCAAAAATATTTTCAATTATATTGAGATTGACAATTGTATGAGGAAGCCATATTTAAATTCTGATGATAATCACTAAATAATTAGTGCATTGTTGATGATGGCAAAGTCAATGCCATGTCACCAACGAGAATCATCCAATAATCATGATAAATATGATAGTCATATGTTACAGCAATCATTCATCAATCTTATAATAATCCGGTCTATTCTGGACCAATAAAGAAAATCAATGACCAGTTGTAAAATTTGTCAACCATCTTGAAAATCAAATATATAATCACAATAGTCATGATTAAATAATCAACAAATGATGGATCTTATACGGTACGGATTTTTGGCGCGTGGATGCCGCTGCTGAACGCAGCCATGCTTCTACACCGGCGGAGCCGCCAGCAGAAAAAACTCCACGAGCCATTTCGGGCACGGTGGTCACTCGCTTCAGCTGCCAAGCCCCCTGCGTTGCAACTGCGTCACCAGGAATTCTGGCTGTATCTTCTATACTTGGTGATTACCCAGTCATAAGCCCAGTTGGCTAACTTGGGGGGTACCGCTATAGTAACCTACTACCATGAAAGTTTCCAATGATGATTATATATATATATATATATATATATATATATATGCTACACCCCCCCCCCAAAACCTACCTTTTTTTGTTTTATCACCATATTTACTATGTTTTTTGCCTTTGTCGATCGTAGTAATAATAATCATAGAAGTAATAATAGGATTAGAAATAATCTTAATAGTGATAAAAATAATAGCAATAGTAATATGAGTATTAGTAGTAGTAGTAATCAAAGTAATAGTAATAGTAGTAATAGTAGTAGTAATAAAAATAATATTAACAATGAGAATAATAATAATAGTAGTAGTAGTAGTAGTAGTAATAGCAGTAGTAGTAGTAGTAGTAGTAATAGTAGTAGTAGTAGTAGTAGTAGTAGTAGTAATAGTAATCATAATAATAACAGTAGTAATGAAAATAGAAATATTAATAATAAGAATAGTAATAGTAATTTTAATGATAATAATAACAGTAACAATATTAATGGTAATAGTAATAATAATAACAATAATACTAGTAATGCTGTGGTAATAACAAAAAAATATAACAAAAGTATAAATAGAAGTAATATTAATAGTAACACTACTACTAGCATTATTAATAATAATGGTAATAATAAAAATAGAAATAATAGTAGTAATTCAATAATATTAATAATCGCAATATTAACAGCAATGTTAATAATAATGGTAATAATAAAAATGAAAATAATAGTAGTAGTAATAATAGTAGTGCTATCAATAACAACATTATTAGTCATGGCAATTAACATAATAATAAAAATAATAGAAATAATAGTAGTAGTACGAGTAGTAATACTCATAGCCATGGTAATAATAATAATAATAATCATAATGGTAATAGCAATAATAAGAATAAAAAACATAATGTTATTAAAAAATAAAAACAATAATAATCATCAAAAAATATTGATAATAACAATAATAAGAATGGTAATACTAGAAATAATTGCAAATGAAATATTAATAACAGTAATAATAATCAAAACAATAACAATAATTAATAGAATAAAAACAACAAAAAATAATATAACAATAATAATCACAAAAATAATGATAACAATAGCAGTAGCACTAGCAAAAATAATAATAGTAGTAGTAGTAGTAATAGTAGTAGTAGTAGTAGCAGTAATAATAATAGTAGTAGTAGTAGTAATAGTAGTAGTAGGAGTAGTAGTAGTAGTAGTAATAATAGTAGTAGTAGTAATAGTAATAATAGTAGTAGTAGTAGTAGTAATAATAGTAGTAGTAGTAGTAATAAAAATAAAAAAGTAATAGCAATACTATTAACAAAAACAGTAGCAATAATAAAAGCAATGGCAGTAGCAATAGCAAAAACAATAGCAGTAGCAGTAGCAACACCCAGTAGCAATAGGAAATATATTAATAACAGTAATAATGATAATTGTTGCTGTTGTTGTTGTAGTAGTAATGGCAATAATTGCAATAGTAATAGAAAAAAATAGTAATAAAAATAAAAATGATAATAGTAATAATAGTAATAGTAGCAATGCTAGTAGCAGTAAAAATAATAATAATCATGATTCGAGATTCCAAATTTCCCCAAGACGCTTTAAGCAAATCTTAAATCCAAGGTTATTTTAAAGCTATACTTTGACAACCTTCATCCATATTGTTCTTGCTTAATACATAGGCCAGGATCAGGGCCTAGAAAACTTGCCCTTGTAGACTTTTTTTTTTCCTCCTTAGCCCCCGAGTCGGAAGCAAGCCAAAGGCCGACCTGCTTGAGTGAGCACTTTGGCACGTAAAGCGACTACCAAAAGGAAGGGAGACGCAACCGATACAAGGCTGAGACCTTGCTAAACTGCAAGAGGAGGTCTTGAACGACCTCGGACCCCAAAGAGATGCGACCAGGAAGGGCGATCTCACCAAACCCACAGTCCAAGTCACAAAGGGAGCGACAAGGACCAGAAAGAAAAGAAGTGCCATCGGCAAAAGTGAGCTGACAGACAGCATCAACCCAAGAACGATACAGAGCAGGAACAGTGGGGCAAAAGAGGCCCAACGTAGAGTCATCGCAGGTGGAGGACCAAGAACCCTGATGGTAGATCGGAGGGAGGTGGCCAGTCTGATGAATGAAGGCCCAAAGCAATTCGAGCAGCGAAGTGCAATGATACTGGCCTACAGTGCAAGGATACCACTCAAGGGAATCAAACCAAGCACGGAGAGTGGAGCCGAACCCAGCAGAGCGTTGCGCACCAACATCCGTAACCAGCCGACGGAGAGGGGAACCTTGTGGGTCAAAGTCCACTGCCGGAGGCAGAGACTTTTCCACGGCCCGCACAGAGACAAAGTCTTTGGCGACGGCAATGTGAAAGTCGGCCAATTGCCCTTGTAGACTTAAATGAACTTGACCAACTTGTACTTAAAGTATTTGAATTCTAGAAGTGATTGCAATCGATTGCAATCACTGCCCCATTGAAGATCCAAGATCCAAGATCCAAGATTTCTTGGAAGTCTAGAATTTGAAATCTTGGATCCAGGGATCCAAGATCCAAGATCCAAGATTTCTTGGAGGTCTAGAATCTGAAATCTTGGATCCAGGGATCCAAGATCCAAGATCCAAGATTTCTTGGAGGTCTAGAATCTGAAATCTTGGATCCAGGGGCAAGGCTTGGATCCAAGATTTGCCTGGAAGAGTCCCTGGAAATCTTGGATCTTGGATCTTGGACCCAGGGGATTGCAATCGATTGCAATCCCTCCAGGCGAGTAAAAATACTCTAAGTACAAGTGCTTGGATCCAAGGTTTGCCTGGAAGAGTCACTGGAAATCTTGGATCTTGGATCTTGGATCCAGGGAAAGGCTTGGACCCAAGATTTGCCTGGAAGTGTCCCTGGAAATCTTGGATCTTGGATCTTGGATCCAGGGAAAGGCTTGGACCCAAGATTTGCCTGGAAGAGTCCCTGGAAATCTTGGATCTTGGATCTTGGATCCAGGGAAAGGCTTGGATCCAAGATTTGCTTGGAAGAGTCCCTGGAAATCTTGGATTGGCTCAAAGAGTCCTGGGGAAATCTTGAATCTTGAATCTTGAATCCAGTCCTGGGATTGTCAGAGTCTAGCTTTAAAAAAAAAGGAAGGTTTTGGGGGGGGGTGTACCATATATATTTATATAGTAGGTAACCACTAACCAGTTTGTTTCTACTATTGTTGTTTGGGGTTGGTTGCCTATGATTAAGGTAACTGGAAAGGCACTGTAGGGATAGGTTTTGGTGAACAAAGCATGGGATTGACCCAGCCAGAAAAGCCTGGGTTACCAATTCCCCTATGGATCCACTACAGAAATGCCTATGTCAAGCACCATCCTGCACAAACGAGTTTTACTCACCCCAAGAATGTGCTGCCAAAGACCGTTTACCTGTTGGGTCCTTATAAGCCATCATATCTCAGCAGGTTCACCATTACATATCTCAGGGTTGATCAACCACATTATGAACAACGTCATAACAATTCTAAATCATGAATCATAATCACCAATCAAGCACTATCAACCACCATCAACCATAGTTAACCATTCTAAATCATGACATATCTCAGTCGTTTCAGCCGTCATCCAGGCTGTCGTGTCGATGCAGCAGCCAGCCTGGCCAGCCTTCCTCTGCACCGCCTTGTCAGAATCGTTGTACGACATATCCGTAGCTTGGGCAGGTGTGCACATGAGTCAGCTTTCCGACTCAGTGCGAAAAATCTGAAAGGTGGAAGGAGAGTGGTTTCCAATGGTTTCCAAGCTTGTCAGTGATGTTTGGTGATCAATTTGATTAGCCGGCGAGCCGCTCAGCTTTGAGAATCGATGACTTGGATCACTTAGTTGCGATCGCCGACAGATATGATATAAGGACTCCCTGGAAACTACGCAGTGTTGCACTTTACCATCCGATGGTTCGGTCTGTACGTAGTGGCCAACTCTTTTCCAATGACTGGGATAGCAAAGTTGTGTTGGGCCGCCGTGTCTCTGTCTGTCTCTGAAGCCGAAAGATTCATGGCACGTAGCTTGCGCCAACTTGAAAGGACTAGCAGCATCAAGGCATTGAGCTTGGCTTTCTATCGGCTGTGTGTGTGTGTGTCTTGACTCTTCGCTGTCCGTACATTGTACACGCAAAAGGAGGCTTACCAACATGTTTGGATGGCAATTCAGGATTGTTGATGTTCATAAACCATCATTAACAATTATCATTACCCATAATTCTTACCCACTGCTACTAGCCATCCTCATCACCCAAAGGCTTCGGGGAAGACATCTCTCCCCAGTCACATTTCGTCTGACAGACACTGTGCTTCATAAGGCAGCCTTGCAAAAACACCTCGGAGGCTGTCCAGTTTCGTACGTCTTTCCGCGTCACTTCAGAACTTCAAAACCATTAGGTACTTGTCATATCTTGTCATGACCCGTAGCTCATTACCATCAGCTACTACTAATCGAAAAACACCCTTCATAATAACCCATCTCGTGGTTTCTCCAGTCAGAAGGGTCCCCCAAATCATCTAGTGTAATAGTCATGGATACTGATCAACCATCCATTTTTGGGATTCCCAATGGCTTGAGAAACCACCATGTCTTCCCATTCTGTAAAGCCATGGCATCAACCTGAAGCCACACTGGGACCCCATCCGCCACTCGCTGACCCCCGTTGGTGTACCAATGGGATGGCCTCTGTTACTGATAGGTTGGTGGTTAGGGCTCTAAGCCGTCCCGAGAACATACTTGTGAATCAACCATCCATCCTTAAATATTAGGGGAAAAGAGAAAAAAATGTCAACAAAAACCACCAGCCAGCTACTGACAGTGTACAATACATTTCTAAACAGAAATGTACCTGATGATTCGTCCTTTGAATGATCACTGTGAGTACGGAGAATCTACTGCTGCAAAAACATCGAAGACCAGAGTCAACAAAAATACTTACTAATCCTTAGCGGAAAACAGAAGCAACACCATGCATGTGAATACGTGTGGGTAAATATCTACATATACATTTGCATCTGTCCTCACCAAGATACAAACCTTGGAATCCTACAATGTCTTTTGGCCAACTGATAGTACATAAGTATCCATGAATAGACCGTGAGCCCACCAGCTGAAAAAGTCACCAATGCTTGGGATGGCCACTACGCTGATGCTGTGGGGGCTCATGCCTGCAGGGAATCATGGTTGGCACATGATTACAACGCCATTGCATGGTTGAGTCATGGTTTCGTACAGCAAATCAAGGAGCCGTTAGTGGTTCAGCTCTTGTTTGCTTCAGAATTACTGCCAATAACATGGTCAAGCCAAAAAATAAGGATCCTTGCAGCCACTTTTCACAAAAACTATTGCTGCTTTGCGTAGATTGCAATGTGTATTCAGCTTTTTTGGGGACACCGACACAGCGTCATTGTCCCCTATGATCATTGAGCCAATCCTTTTTTGTATCATTTTTGGTTGATTCAACTTGTTGTTGCATGTTGCTTGTAGTCCTTCTCTGCAAAATTGTACCACCCCTGGACCCCCAAAATGTATGGATTCCCGCTTCCAAACCAATCTGGTCAAGCCTCATGTGGGGGGTGAAGGGGGAATAATCAACCACGACCAAGCGCGATTCTTGCGTATTCTCACGTATCATTGACCATCATTCACCAATATTTCCCATTGGCGGTAGTTCTTACTGTATCGGTTCATATCAACCAACATTGCTACTTCCCTTATGACTTATGACTACTGTCCCCTAGTATCAATAATCAGCCAAGATTAATCACTATCCACAGTATCCACCAACATGAAGCATTATCAATCACTATCTGCCATGTTGTCAAGCAAGATTAAGCATAATTGATCGCTGTCAAGCATTGATGACCAATCACTACCAGCTGATCAACGATCACAAATCCCAACAATGATAAACTAACGATGATGACTAAGCCAATTGCTAACATTATTTGTTTATTGTTTTCCCTGTGAACTTGTTAGTGATTATTCCCCATGAAATTTGGTTGGTTCATGCCTCGACCCTCGCCACAGCCAACCACAGCAGCTGAGATCCTGGGCCTGGCAAACTCAAAAGCACCTTCCCCACGGAAGCCTGACCAGTCGTTGCGCGTGGCTGGCAGTGCGGGGCGGTGGTGGCTGGCAGTGACGTTGGGTGCGACTGGTGCTGACTGGTGCTGACTGGTGCTTGAGACGGGACTA
>VSDK01016009.1:51052-62399 GCA_009767595.1 Symbiodinium kawagutii
CACAAGAATCCGTTCGTACGGAGCACCACTGCTGTGATCATTGAAACAGCGTCGGCTCCCCTCGCCCCGGCTCACCTTGACAGACCAACAGCAACACTACCTGGGCTGGGAACCCTGCGAAGGCGCCACCAAAAACCACCATCCAGAACAGGGGAGCAGCAAATGACAAGGAGAGTAGTTAAGGATGCTAACAGGGAGAGTAGTTAAGGATAGTAACAAGGAGAGTAGTTAAGGATAGTGACAAGGAGAGTAGTTAAGGATAGTGACAAGGACAGTCGGTGAGGACAATGGTTGTTAATCATCTGACCAAACTCACCGAGCACAACAGGAGTTTCAACATCTCTGCCACTGGGCTCACGGACAGGCACATCGGGCTCAAAGTGATCATCAAGAAGAATCATCGTCCCATGCAACGCATCCGTGCGCCGAATGCCACAGCTGCCATGGCTGCAGGGGCTGTGCGGGGCCCATGCTATGACTCTGTCAAGCTTCAAAAAAAGCAAAGAGTCTCATTATCCGTGATAACAACCAAATAAGAAACACATCAAAAAAAAGTACGGTAAATCAAGGGGCTTCCGAAGCTGGGGCGCAGAAAACGCAAGTGTGGCTGAATCAACTCCTGGGTTGGCAGCTTCTGACACCTTTGCATGACCGAAGTTGGACCATTGGGCAAACCCCTGCAATGATCGCAAATAGCAAAAAATGTGTAGGCAGTGCAGTTCTGAAAGGTTCCACAAGAACCATCTGAAGTATCATTACAGAAACCGAGCTCATGCAGTCGATGTGCTTGCAACCAAACAGCCAAGGGATACGTGAAGAAAGATCTGCGCATCCGCTTTGCAGTGGATCAATTCTGCTGAGCTGTCGCGGTTCGCCAAGACTGCTGGATCTGAAGCGCTGTGAGTTCTAGCCAAAGACCCACCACTTTCCACCCCGGACATGCACTGGGAGTCATTGTGCTAGTCAGCATCAAAAAAAACGGAAAACTCTACATAACTGACATAACTTTGTGCTGGGAAGAATCATCAAGATGGTGCTGGCCACCCAAAGGTGGAATGCTGCAAAAAGCACTGAGATGATAAATGGCTCTGGATCCAAAGCGTCATTCCCCAGAGACGGCATGAGTTTCCACTAAAGTCCATGGCATTTTGGTCGCCAACTCTAAAGAAACGATTGTTTTCTTGCGTGATGTTCACAAGTACCTAGGGCGGGACCCCGGTTCTGACGTGACGTGTTGCCAAGGGACCCATAAAGATCACTGGTGCAACCGGCTTTCCACATTGATCAACCGTGAATTCATTAAGGAATCGATCGTGAACGACAACTTAATCATCATGCCCCCATATTGACAAAGTGCAGGAGCCAAGTTTTGCCTGGTCAGCGTATCGCAATCACTAACCAAATGTGATTTGATGTTTCCTTGTGATGGCCTCGTTTCTTTCAAGTAGGATTCATCATATGTCCTTCACCGAGAGAACAGTTTGCTTGGTACGCATTTTGATAGGCAAGTCGCAGTTGATATGTTTTCTTCGATCATTGCCCATATCCCATGAATCCGCGGGACATCAACCTTTTCCAAAACAGCCGGGAACCCATCCAACATGATGTTGAGCACTCGTAGATCACACTTTCGTAGCCCCGTTGGTGCCTGTCATGTGGTACATCGGGAGGTACATCGCACTTAAGATGTTCGCATCCGGAAGTTGAACATCTTTGTGTCCTTTTTGCCTTGGAGCAGGGGGGATCCTTTCACGTTGACACATCAACTCTTCACAACTCGGAGTCGCGAGCATCTGCGATGAGTCGCAAGTCCTGTGCCATGTCTTCCAGGTCGTCCGCCTCCATGGCCGCCTGCAGCAAGCCTTGCACCTTCGACGACACATCCAGGCCATTCACATGCAAGGTGCGGCCTTCGTAGCTCACGTTCGTCTTTGCGCAGCCCAACAAGACAAAGCCAACTTCTATGGACATCTCGGTCTCTTGCATCATGGCCTCAATGGCCAGGGGCAAATCACTAGCTCCTGCCAGCAAGTATCGTGCCACAGAAAAGTCAAACATGGACGTCTCACCGCTGTGTCGAATGAGCGTTGCCAGGTTAGCAACCTCATCAGGTAAGGTTCCCTGATGATGTGCCAGCAAGTACTTCCTATAGGCTGTCTTCTTCGCCGCGTTTGCGTCTGTTCCATCGATTTGCTCCAGGGCGTCTTCTAGATTCCCAAGCGCCAGGTAGGAACGAGCAACTTCATCCAAGCGCCGATCTCGGCCGTGAAAGCGATGAAGCAACCACCGCACAGGGCCGCTGGCTGCGTAGTGAAGTGGCAAGTGACCTGCGCGATCCACGACATCATTCTTGCCACCCAGGTGGAGAATTCTCGCAACCACGTTAGGGTAGCCGAACCCAGCTGCGATGTGGAGGGCCGATTGCCCATCCCTGGGCGACGTCACATCAATCTGCGCCGGTGTTCTTCCATCCAGCAGCTCTAAGGCAATGTCAGGCTGCGAATACTGCAGGGCGGTGATCAGAGGCGTCACACCTTCCATGGTGTTGAGCTGACGCGCACCAGCTTCCAACAAGGCTTTCACTGCAGAAAGATGGCCGTTCTCGCACGCGTTGTGCAAAGGTGTGGCTCCATTGCCCTCCTCCCATCCCGGCGCCTCCGGGCTGCTACCCGGCAAGGCCACCGTGGAAGCCTGGGTGCCTTTCCTCCGCTTCCGCGAGCGCAGGGTCCGGTCCGGGTTGGCACCAGCGGCAATGAGCGCATCGATGACCTGCGGAAATCCTCGACCCGCGGCCAGGTACAAGGGAACGGTATCTCCCAGCAACAGCGCTTCGGGGTCGGCACCGCAGAAATCCAACAGGACCGATGCCACTGCTGCGTTGTTGCTGTCCGCTGCAGTGTGTAGGGCAGTGCCTCCTTGCGCTTTCTCCGCTTCCACGTCCGCCTTCAGAAGGCATAAACGCCGGACCACCTCCACGTGGCCCATCTCGGCAGCAAAGTGCAATGGTGAGTTTCCCGCGAAGCCATGGCGTTGGTTGGGATCTGCTCCATGTTCCACCAGGATTTGCACGATCTCTGCATGCCCAGCAATGGCAGCTGCGTGGAGAGGTTGGACTCCTGCGGTGCTGGTGGCATTGAGATCTGCTCCCGCTTGCAACAAGGATCTCACCGATTCCGTCAAGCCAAAGGTCGCAGCCATGTGCAGTGGAGTGGCACCGTCGGCATATCTTTGTGAGGCGAGTTGGACCTCCAAATCGCCCCTGATTTCCTTCTGGTCACCATGGCCTTCATCGTCATGCTCCTTGAAAAACCGCTTGGCATTGTCATCCAAGTACCTGGCAGAAGGAACCAAGCCAAAGACAAGCAGAAGCCGAGCAGAGTCCACCTCTCCTTTTTGAACCCGCTCGTATTGGAACGCCGCTTCCTCCTTGCCCAGTGGCGCTTGTGGTTGACCCTCCTCCTTGGGGCTTTTCCACGCTGGCTCCAGTGCAGCATGGATCTCGGCCGGAGTCGTCAACGATTGGGACGTCATGCTGGGAATGACCAAATCCTGCGACTTGATCACACCAGTTGCAATGGCCAGCCACAACACACGAATCATCGACAAAATTGCAACGGCAAAGGACTTCAGGAAGCAGGCGGGTTTGGCAAAAAAAAAAGTTATAGTGATTGGTCATTTAATTCCAAGAAATGCTGTGTGAAGTCTCTCAATCAACAAATTACCACAATGTTAAGTTCTGGACAATACCTACCAACGTGTTTGACCGTCCCTGATCTGATCTGTTTCTCGGCCAAATTCTTGATACTCCGGGTTTCCCAAGTCCAGCACTGGGATGAAGAATAGCTACTCATCGGAATTGGAGAAGCAACAAACTCCGCCTCTTTGCAGAGAACTCAGGCTGTCAAACATGTTGACTTCTGGTTGGGGCCGCCAAACCATGCAAAGACTGAATCAACTCCGCGTAGGAAGCCACTTATTTGGGTGCCTACAATCTTCACAAGAACGCCCATTCAAATTACTAGTGGAGATGCGGGATGATGGGATCGGGCGGGGAATGCAATCAACTGGGGAGCAAAACATTCCATTCTGCGATACATACCTTCACAAAAAGGAAAAGGTGTGGCATAACAATTTTTGATTGCGAATGGCTCATACTGGTTAATGTAGAGAGTCAAAGTCATGGTTCACGATGGTCAACGACAACATGTTGAGCTCGACACCTATCCATTCCCAGCAATGAAACACCTCCATTCACTACCGTTTGGTCACTCCTGGTAGCTGTTAGTCCCTCCAAACTACAAGCCACTTCATAATGGTCAAGATCAGAAGTCCGAAACCAAGAATTTCAGCCACTGTGCTGAGATGATCCCAAAACATTAGTTCACCCTGTCGCAGCTGGAGCTCCTGGTGGCAGCGGCTGTGAGATAAAGAATGGGTAAAGTGAGATAAACCCGGCCACTTGTGGGGTGAACAAACCATAACTAACCTAGTTCCCAGCTGATGATCCAACTTCCCTGCACCGGCGTCCCGGACATCTCACGGCAGCGTGGAAAATGGCACTCTTGTAGCCGTCGTCGCCAGAGGTGTGCCACCTCGCTTTCAAGGCACAGCTGAGACAAGGGCGCTGGGTTTCAGCCATGGAAACCATGGGATTTTCTATGGTTTTTGCAGTTTTTGGGGGGGAATTAGTGCTTTTAGAAGGGAATCTTTGGGTTGATCCTTCGACAAATCCATGATCGTAGAAGAAATGCCTTCGAACCAATTCCTAAACTCTGCGGTGATCGGGAAAGGCCTTTGGAAGTCTGCAACCGTAGCTGGTTAAGAGATGATTTCAGGTCGGATCCTGAACTTGCGGTCCGCCGTCACCAACAAAGTTGGGATACCACCATCTTTGCACCATTTCATCTTCCCAATAGTGGCAACATCAGAGGCGATATATTTATCAGCGCCAAAGACTCTGACCACTTGGTGTCTTGCGATTTGATCTTTCCCAAAAGCTTGACAAACGATTGCTTTGCTCATAAATTTTCTAATCAATACCCTAGTAGTTACCCTAGAAGTTACCCTAGTAGTTTCCCTAGTCCTAGTAGTTATCATTCACCGATCCTTGGGCGACTCTCAGTCGCCCCGTGTCGGCTATGCGACGGCACGTCGGGACGACGTGGACGACGGCGCGCCAGGCCACAAGTCATGGAAGCCCTCAGAGGTGGCGGCCACGTCCGGTAGGAGCGCTGCAGCTGCTTCTTTGGCCTCGGTCGCAGTCAGAAATGGTTAAAATGGTGGGTTTCAATGGTGGATTTCAATGGTTCCAATGGTGGGTTTGAAAATGGTGGATTTCAATGGTTCGTTGATGGTTCATTAATGGTTGGTTCCAATGGTGGATTTCAATGGTTCCAATGGTGGGTTTGCAAATGGTTCGTTGATGGTTCTTTTCATGGTTACTTGAATGGTCGATTCAATGGTTGTATTTCAATGGCTGTATTTCAATGGTTATTTCAATGGTTATTTCAATGGTTTTAGGTGATGATGAATCGATCAATTCAATGGTTGATTCAATGGTTGATTGATTGATAAATGATGGTTCGTTGATGGTTAAAGAAGTTGGCTGGTGGCGATTGATGGTTTGTCAAAGGCTTATAACAAGTACTTGATTACCAACGTGAATGATGCTAAAGAAATATGCTTCATCACGATAAGTAGTAGTGGTCAATTCAACGCTAGTCGTGGTGATTAATGGTGATACGGAATGATGCTTTCTAATGATGACTGGAAATGGTAGAGTCAGTGATGAGTGATCGTTGAAATAGTGATTGGTGATTAGGAATTAGAAATTAGTGATGCTTATTCATGACCACTGATTGGATAGCTAATAAATAAATGATGCTTAAGAAAGGTTGCGTGGTAAACAATGATAGTTAGTAATGGGCAACCATGAATTTTAGTAAACAATGATGATTGATCATGAGTATTTACAGCGGTTCACGGTCGGAAATATCCAACAACCAACAACAATAGGCGTACCGCTATAGGAAACAATCCGACCGGAACTGCTCAAACCTTCTCATTTTGCTCTACCAAACTCTTGCTAGGGCCTTATAGGGTGCAAGTGTGGGCTGCAGGGAGTGATCTATATGCTTGCTGGGGTAGGAGTTTAGATGATCTGCTGCTCGAGACATGTTAAGACATCTACTGAATGCGGTCGGTCATTCCAAGCACGTGTGTGCAGTTGGTTGTAGAATGAACTGCCGGGGACTGGTCCCGAGACCAAGGAAACCAGTTAGCTGGTGATGGCTCCGGGTATCCTCAAGCTTTGGATGGAGCCACAAGTTTTTAGGGCAAATGATGATAAAAATGTATGTAGAGAGGGAGAGAGAGCGAGAGAGAGAGAGAGAGAGAGAGATATATATATATATATAGGGAGAGACTGAGAGAGAGAGAGAGAGAGACACGTTTCAACCTAGTACTATTGGAAGATAATGTTCAATCATATTTCTCAGCTGCATGTTGCAGGCCAAGGTGAAGACCGCGTGTCATCCATGATTCTCATGCCGCACTGAAGATCCACGCGATTGATGATGATGATGATGATGATGATGATGATGATGATGATGATGATGATGATGAATAGGCCAAAAAAGATTCATTATGGCACTATGGAGTGATCATCCATTCGTTAAAGCAAGTACTCACAGATGAGACCTAGGCGCAGAAACAACCTGAAAGGAAGAACTTCAAGTGCAGCCGATGGTAGAAATTCACCACGACTCAACATGATCCCAAATGTCGGATAGGTTCGTAAGACCCAGTGGCAGTCAAAGCAGCCAAGACAAAAATCAAATTGGCAAAAGCAAGAGCGACGACCGCCACGGTATACAAATGCATACAGTACTTGGGTTGAATATAATTACTATATAATTTACACCAAGTACCATTGAATATCGATGACAGGAACAACAACAGCTAAAGCAGCGGCCACAGGAGCCCCCAATTTTCACTGAGCTCCCCAAGCATAGGCAGCGTATTCGCGGCTCAAAGCTCGCCTGGAGCTTCACGGCCGGGGGCAATGATGTGTGGCTGTGATGGTTGATAATGTTGGTTGATAATGATGGTTGATAATGATGGTTGATAATGTTGGTTGATAGTGATAGTTGATGGAAGAATCATGAAGAACCCCAAATAACGCTACTGAAGCTGGTAGGCTCTTCAAGGTGAAACAACGATTCCACTCGGTGAAGCAGTTTTTCCATCTGTTTCCACCTCCCATATTTGTGTGTGTAATCAAATAAGTATCAATTGGTGGTTTCTCAAAATGGGGGTGCCCAAAAATGGTTAGCTTATTACTAAAAATGGTTAAATGAGGATGATTTTGAGAAGAAAACAATTAACCAAGCACAATCAACTATACATTGCGGCTGGCTTTCAGCATGATCGAGATATTTTGATGTTGTGGGTTAGAATCCCGATCAGGTAACAAAAATCAAGGCAACAACACACTCCTCTTGTAGAAATACTGATTCTCATCTTGGGCTGACCAACAGTTCTATCATGACTACCAGGTATGTGGTATCTTCAAGGTATCACGGATTGGATCTCAAACACTTGTAGTTGCAATCAACAGACCCCAACCAGATGCATCTGTACTCTGAAACAGAATGAATCAGCACTGCTCCGATTATCACCGACAACTATTAAAGATGTTTTGCACAGATCAATTAGTGACCATTGATAACAAAAGAATAAAGATTGAAAGAGGTTCAGAATAACCCTCCAAGTAAAGACAGGATTGCTGCTCTCATCACCAACACTCTTTGTTTGGTCTGTGAGTGGGTTCTCCTGCCGAAACAATCAATGTCTGCTTGTTTGGGGACGTGCTAGTGGCTATATATAGATGTGCTACCCACTCATAGATAAATTCATTTCATGGCAAATGGTTCATGAAGGACAGAAAGTGACCAACAACACCCACGTACACCGCATACATTAGACATGTAAGGTCCTCAAACACGGATATATACTCGAGACTTGACATGGCATGACACCCATAGTGGAGATAGCAAAAATGAAAACATTTGGCTGGTGCTAGGGATGAAAAATGAAGAAACACTGGTGTGGTTTAGAAAAGCCTGCAGGTTACCTGTGCATCAAACGCAAAGCAAAAAACAAAGAGCCGGTCGTGAACCTTGGCAATTGGGGGTGGCTGACTGAGCCAGGGCGGTCGAAGCTGTTTTCCATATGGATTTTCATCCCCGTACGAATGTGTCAACGCAGTAATCTATCAATGTATCAATGTATCAATGTATCTAGATGCCCTGGCTTCATAAAAGCCCACTTGATGAGGATGCTACCGACTGCCTCACTCTCGAAGCCACGGGAGTACTGAGGGGTACCAGTGTGGACAAGCAAATACCAGCTGCTCAGGGCTCTTCAACCTGACCTTGCTGGTCAGTCAATTGACTGATCCACATGTGTAAAAAAACGTCTATATATACATATAGATATATATATATATGCATATTTATGCATATTTGTCTGTTTAGATGTAATTCGAGATTTGTATACTTATGTAAAAATGAAGAAATGAATCAACAAATAAATGAATATATATATATATACACATGTATACACTAATATGTGTGCACAAACGATATCTACCCGGCTATGGGTCAGTTCACCCCTAGTCCCCCGTGTTCCTTCATCATTAACCAGGCTGTTTTCGCTAGGATTTTGTTGATGATTATATCCCCCATTGGTTCGTTGGTTAACTGCTTGACCCAACTCGCCATGTGGCAGTGGGTCAGTGCACCCTGTACCCCTGGTTCCCCCACTATTAACCATTGTTTTCCCCACTATTGTTGGTCACAAATCAGAAAACTACCTTGTTGGTTGTTATCCCTCATTATTGGTTGATTAATATTGACCCAGCTCGCCATATATAGCTGGTCTATCCCCTAGTCTTGTTGATTATTCCCCCCTAGTTATCAATCAGTAACCAGCTATTCTAGCCATATGTGGCTGTGGGTCAAAACCCTGTACCCCTGCTTCCCCCATCATTAACCATTGTTTTTTATGGTTATTGTTGGTCATTATCCATAACTATTGCTTGGTTGATATTGACCCAAAGCCATGTTGGTATATATCCCCTACTATTGTTAGTTGTCATCCCCTATTATCATCCGTTAACCACCTATTATTTAGCTTATCATTAACCAGCTCTTGTTGGTTCACTGCTTGACCCGGTCGGAACCACGGGTGTCGGCGCCGGACCGGCTCCTCTGAGTCCTTTCGCTGGCGCCAGGCTCCTTGGGAGTCGCCAAACGAGCCATCGCCTCGAGCCGGGCGCGCCGGTTGGTGGATGTGCAGCTGGGCAGCCTCTGAGCTGTAGCTGAACCAACCCCTTTTTCAGCATGGTTATATATATATATATATATGTATAATGGCTGATAAACCAAGGGTTCAAGCTGGCCCACAAGATAGTAATTCCCATCAGTTGGGGAATTGGTTCGTTCCCGTAGTTCGGGGAACTCCTTTGCTCCATACCATTCCCATCAGCAATCCGTATGCCACGATGGCTTCGCGGTCCCAGAGTGGCCGCCACCGTGGGTTTGAGATTCCGATCACTCTGATCAAGGTCAACCACCCCAAAAACCATAGGCTTCAAGTGCACAATTCGGGCATCTCTGAGAACCATGTCAAGTAAACCCAAATTCATACCTGTCCTTAGCCATCTATGGATGGGATCTCTTAAAAAGCAATAGTCTCCCTGGATCTCTTCCAATCCGTCGCTATTTAGTCATAACTTGGCAGATAGCCAAAAGTATATAGCCATAAGTATATAGGCGTAGATACAATTTCGATATAGCCATGGCCATAGCCATGTGGAAACGTGCCATGGCATCGTGGCCTGTGCGCGGTCATAGGCAAAGCACCTCGCTGGAAGCAACGAATTTGGTGGAGAAGAGCAGGGTTGATACGATGACATGTTGGTTTGCACGGATTGATGATGATGATGATGATGATGATGATGATGATGATGATGATGATGATGACGATGAATTTTGTGGTTAATGAGCAACAATCATGGTAAGTATAGGGAATAATCACCAACCATACTGGGGATTGTTACGGGGAATGATGGTGAATGTAGTGGTGAATGTGGTGGTGAATGTATGGTGAATGTATGGTGAATGTAGTGGTGAATTTGCTGGTGAATGTGGTGGTTGATGATGCTTAGGCATGATTTTCGTTTGTTCTCTTGGCCCAGCGGCCGTCGTGCAGGAGTCTGCGGCCCCGCAACCGTGGAGGATATGGTTGCTGGTTAATGCTAGCTGGTAGTGGTGAATGATGCTTTTGATTCGATGGCTATGAGAATCTTAATCATGGTTACCCATGGGAAATCATGGTTCATGATGCTTAACACTGTTTGGCCTTGATCAATGGTGATTAATGGCGGACAATGACGGTTAAGGACGAATGCGGGCGGATAAGGATGATTGATATCCATACCGTTGATGTGTAGTTGATATGTGGTTGATAATCGGCAACAATGCTTGACCATTGTTGATAATGGTTGATAATAGTTGACAATGGTTGATAATGGGCAATGGTGGTTGACCATGGTTGATAAGGGGTTGATAATGGTTGATAATGGCTGATAATGATTGAAAATGGTTGATAATACAATCACGGAAAAATTAAGGTAGTGATGGTTGATGATGTTCAAGAACGACACTAATTACCTCGTAACTCCTTGATAGGTCTCTTGGGTTGATCACGACTTGGACCCAGAATCTCTTGTATCCCCACCTGCGCAACAGCCCACTGCTTAGACCCCTTGCGGAATCAAACTGCTTTGCGGCTTTCACAACACCTTTTGGACATCCATAATGAACCACTCATATCTGGAGTAAAAGCATCAGCTAGCCATGGAAACACCTGCAATTGCTTAGATACAGCTGGATCTCCCACGGCAGCACTTGCAGTCGAAGTGATCTATGCTCAAACAGCCAGGCGCAGTGACTGGCAGCACAACTTTTTGGTACTCGGCATCCATTTTTGCGAGACATGCTACCTGGCTAACATACAAGCTCAGTAACAGGGCAGTTGGAGCACCATCATTGGAGCGCAATCCTGGGACTCCCCGGCGACTGAGTAGTTTTGGCCATCTTCTCAGCCAGCGCATCCTGGAGAATCATGTTATCCACCAGTGGTGCGTTGTTCATGGCATAGTCGCCACATCGCTATCATGACAACAACAACAACAACAACAACAACAACAACAACAACAACGACGATAACAACAACAACAACAACAACAACAACAACAACAACAACAACAACAACAACAACG
>VSDK01016009.1:62763-91693 GCA_009767595.1 Symbiodinium kawagutii
GACGACGACGACGACGACGACGACGACTATCACCAGGAGGAACGGCAAAAATGATGAAAGTAACAATAATGATGATGAATTCAAAAACAAACGCAACCACCTCAACAGCGACCGCGAGGACGACTACAACAACGATGACAAGAACCAGAACTGTTACCAGAACAATCACCTCGCAACAACAAAAAACAAAAAACTAGACCAAACAGCTCCGTTGCTTTCGGCACTGGTCGAACACCAAACATCACTTAGATATCAGCGGAAGCAACCCAATTATTCCCGGTTTTCAACGATGATCAACCAGCTTCGTAACTACCAACCGAACATGAATACACCAAGAATTCGACACTTGAATGGTGATTCTCAGCTCGATTGGTGGTTACTAAGCTTGCAATCCAATATATGAATGGAAAACCCGCCATACCCGAGGGTATCAGCTTAGTCACCACCACTCATTCTCCCCATCTCCCCTCCTGCAACCGTTGCCGCGGCGCCCGGTCGCGGGCCGATTGCGGCTGTGGAGGCGGTACGTCGCCAGGAGTGGTCAAACGAGGGGAGGTCATCGTGGCACCTGACGAACAAGGGAGTTATGAAGCTCCATCAATTGGTTACTGCAATGGTTTTTATAGCCACTGTAAGTGTAAGTAATGAACAACTGTGGTTATTATCAGTTGTAATGATTATATAAATGAGCTGCATAACCACTGTAAAGCGATAAAGCTGCAACAGCCGGGATCAGTTGTAAGCTCCATTTATTGGTTAGTATTATAGTTACTGTAAGTGAGTGTGCTCAACTAATAATACTTACTGCAACCAATCAGTGTTACTTATTACTAATTAATTCATTGCTACTTGGACTGTTGTACTGTACTGCAACCAATAGTGGTTACTCAACTCAGCTCACAATAGTTGGTTACTGATAATACCAATTACTAACATCAATTGGTTACTTCACTCTTAACTTAACTAGTAACCAATCAGTAGCCAAAATTAAAGTGTAACTTGAGTGGTTCATAGTTCTGATGAGTCAGTAGTTAACTATCATATTCCCTAGTAAGATGTTGACTATCTTATTGGTAATCACTATAGTTCTAATCAAGAACCTCCATCAATAGTAAGATGTTGACTATTTTATTGGCAATCACTATGGTTCTAATCAAGAACCTCCATCAATGGAAAAATGTTGAACATTACATCACCATTCGCCAAAATAGAAATGTAATGGTGCAATTATTAGAATACTAGTACTAACATGCCAACATTGCTAACATTACAAACTTACAAACAAAACTTAGTGAAGATACTAACTAACAGTTCAGTAACTTATCTTTACTACTTAACAATAGTTGACAACCATCAATGATGAGTAACA
Organism: Symbiodinium kawagutii; assembly: GCA_009767595.1. NCBI lineage: Eukaryota > Dinophyceae > Suessiales > Symbiodiniaceae > Symbiodinium > Symbiodinium kawagutii. The sequence continues at coordinate 64,133 of VSDK01016009.1, forward strand.
TTGCTTAACTATTGCTTGATTACTTGATAAGAAAAGAATTGATCAATTGTTCCCTATAAGCACCCGGTAGCCACTAACCATTCCGTAACCGGCAGTTGACCAATAAATAACAACTACCATTGAATATTCAATTATGAAACTATATATGCATACATGTATTGCTTAAAAATCAGTTAAACAATAATTCACTAAACGGCATACCCTGAGCGAATGATACCACCCTGAGGAGCTTCCTGAGCTTAGCAACTTTGGTGTCCTCCGATGGTGATCACAGCCTTGAGAGTTGGCGACGGATCCTGTGTCCACGGTCATTCCCCGAAAAAACCCATCGAAAATACTGGCATGTAAGGTCTAGCCAGAAGGAAGACGACCAAAGTTTCGGAGTATGTCGCAGCCCATTCATTGTGCTATCTGACGATTTCACCCTCTACCGCCTTTCTTGATGACTTTTTGCCATCTTCCCTTGCTCAGGATCCTGTCAAAACTACCGCATCCCTTGTTCCATCATGAAGCGCTCGCAGCGCCGCTGCCATGCCAAGGGCACTGGTCCAAAATCCATCTGAACGAATCCTGGGCTGGTGCGCAGTCACTCGCAGTCACTCCCAGTCACCAGCTACATGGAGTGGCACTATCTGTGGTGAGACTTGGATCAAGATTGCAACACTCAGTGTCATCGAAAGCAAACAGGCCCTAGAAAAGAAATCCCAACAAGGTAATCAAACTTGGAAACAGAAACAGCATCCGAGAAAGATGAAAATTCTAGGCAGGTGGATTGCTGACTGTGGACAAATCTACGTACAAGAAAGACAGCTTTTAACACCATCATAATCTGACTAGACCCGCAGGCTGTCTAGTACCCCAAATAGACTTGCAATGAAGTAGACCAAAAGGAGGGAGGCAAGCCTAACAGCTCTAGGTCCCACATCTTCCGCTAAAACAGGGCGATTGTCAAAAATGCCATGATCACTGTATTTCATCCAAACACGATACCACGTAGTTGCACCTCTCAAAAAGGAATAAGAATAGACAACAATCAACTTCTGATAACACCAGATCTGAAACAGATTCTTCTAATCTGCCATGAAAACCTTTCTCAACTAATCAGTTGTCGTTCTTGTTCTTGTTGCTCTTGGTGTTCCTCTTCCTATCACTGTCGCTGTTGCTGTCATTTGTTTTCCGACTTTTCTCCACTCTCAGCCACCCCGCGCAGGTTCCATTCGAGGATTGATCCTGGGGCAGCAACATGCCTATGGGCGACAGGGGCCCCATCACTTCGGATCGAAAATCCATGAATGATAAATCACTAATGGTTCATAATGGTTATATGATGGTTTTACAAATATATGTATATATATAAATATATATATGTATGTATGTACGTACGTATGTATGTATGTATGTATGTATGTATGTATGTATGTATGTATGTATGTATGTATGTATGTATGTATGTATGTATGTATGTATGTATGTATGTAGGTATGTAAATATGTAAATATGTAAATATGTAAATATGTAAATATGTAAATATAAATGCGTATATACATATATATATATGTGTATATGTATACATGTGGCCAACAATGCATGTACGATGGCTAGCGTGCAAAATAGTGAATGGTCAATAATTGCTGGCATTTCGATGGTTATATAACCAGGACGACAACCCAGCTGTTGCGCCAGCGCGTAGCTCAATCCCTGTCGAACTGGCGGGGTCTAGAGATCCTCAATGTTCACATTCCCTTCATGAAATGAACAAGGAACCAAAAAATGTGTGCTTGATACTCTCCTGACATCCAGGTCTGACTGCCTCCGAAAACTCAAAAGCACTGCTGTTTTGACCATCGAACAAATCATTCAAATTTTGACCAACATGGAAAAATCAATGAAGTCAAAAATCTCATTATGACAATATTATGACAAATATAATGATTATGAGATTTTGATGGGGCAATTCTATTCAAAAATCTCATAATGACGATTGCCCCATCTATGCATAAACCTAAACGGTTCTCCGGCAACCAGCTGGTCTCAGCCAAGGCGGCTGATTGCACCCCCCCTGGTGTCCTTGCTGGCTCGGGACCACGCAATCTCACCTGTCGCAATGCCACCCAGTTATGAAACAATTCATGAACCACCGAAATACCATAGGAAACCCATGGCCTTTCACAGCAGACTCATGGCCTTTCGCAGCAAACCTAAGCTTGTAACCCGCCAGTTTCTTGGTTGTTATCCAACGTGGCTCGCGGTTACGCAAAGCAGCCCTTTGTAGATCTGAAAGGCTGGGCAGCGGTAGCCACGAATCGCTTGTGGGTGGCTTCCATGCACGTCAGATGTACTCACAAACACAGGCTGACAAGCGTCTTCAAGGGTCACCAAATTTGATTCCCCAATGGTAGTTGCTTTCCATACTGCTTAAAATGACACATTCCACTGGGAACCAATTCGAGGACCGTCTCCTTGTGATTGAGAGACATGAATGTTTATCGTATCTCATATCAAGGTCAAAATGCTAGCAGGAAGAATGGACACATCTATAATCTTCAGTACACTTCTCTACCGTCCAAAGTGCATACTGATGTCTATGTATGTTCTTTATCATTATATATGCGTGGATGGATGGATGGATGGATGGATGGATGGATGGATGGATGGATGGATGGATGGATGGATGGCTGGATGGATGAGTGGATGTTCTAAGCCTTGCGCATGTGTATAGTATACATGTTTGCTGCATGTCAACGATCAACAAAGCAACCAGACAAGTCCCCGACCTTCTCAGGCACGCGAGGATGCCGGAGTTTGGGCCACCTTTGAGGGGCAGGTGAAGGGTTTCAGGTTGGTTATTGCGCTCTTTACAAAGTGATATATACCTCCCGACTCCTTTGGTTAAGATTCGCCCATTCACAAGCCGCTGATATCTGATATCTACCAAAGTGAAGTCAGCCTGGCCAACCAAGCGAAGTTCACGTTGGGGGGGCATCAGTTTGTAACGGTCATTGTTGCATTGCTAGCAGCTAGGAGCATCAAGCACCACAAATCCACTGAGTTGATGCTCAGTTCGTGGATCCTGTTTGTTCCTGTCAGATATCGCACCAAGAATGGCAACAACACAAAGGCATCACTAAAGTAGTTAGCTATCCGCTCTGGCTGCCTTTCGGATCACCAACCATACCAAGAAGCATGACCAATGGTACCACCAACAAACCACACAAAAAAAATCTTCCAAACTTGCTGCGGGTACCCGCAAGTAGTCACGCCTGTAGCCTAGCACAGTCGTGACCAGTCATGGCCCATCTCCACCCATGGCTGCACGCGCCTGGGACTGGGACTTCGACTGGCACCCTGCGACTGGACGAGATATCAACTCAGTTGAGTTGCTACCAGTTGCAAGGGACCGGGCCCCCCAAACGTTTTATATATATATATATATAAGTTGATTAATAAGCCATTTATATATCTTGGTGTTTCTCAAAACAGGGGTACCCCTAAATCATCCATTACTAGTCATTTATAGTAATAAACCAACCATTTGTGGGGGTTCCCTATTCTGAGAAACACCCATATATATAAGTTGATTAATAAGCCATTGGAGAGTATACTTATATCTACCGTAACTGGTAGTTACCCTAGTTATGTTCGCCAACTTAGCTAACCACGGGGGCCCACCTTGTGTCATATCTACCATGGCTGTAACTGCTGCAACAGTCTCGCAAGTTTGGTTACACAAGTTGACATACCAAATGACTGGTGCTTATAGCGTTTGATAACTGTTCATAGCAATCATGATATCAATACAACAACTGAACTGCTCTGTGTGTTCCGGACCTGTTGGTAACTCAGCAGTGATTGCTCAACTCGCTGTTTTGCATCAATAACTTGTGGAGGCTCAAATGAAAGAGAAAAAATAGCACATTATGGAGGAAATCCAACTAGCCCAACCGCTGGTGGATAGAATCAACTAGTGCCAACTTTTTTATCAGGATATTCTCGGAGCGACCATCTTCATTGCTCCTAAGGTGGCAGCACTAGGCAACAGCATGCCCAACTGCAGATCACCAAACAAGACAAGGTCTGAGAGACATGGAAGCAGCGTTTCAGCATCCTGTTCATTCAGAAGTAAGAAATCCCCATAGCTGAAGGTATCTCGGAGATTAAGACACGAAGATGGAGGATCGGCCCAACTTCCCACTTGAAAGCACTGATTTGAAAACCTGCTAGCAATCTGGTGCCCCAGAAAGGAGCTGCCGTAGGTCTCATCAGCTTGATTTTGATCAACTGCCTGCTTGTGCCAACAATATACCAAGACCTTGCAATTTTGACAATTGGAAACTTCAGAACTCCCGGCAGCCAAGCGGTTCGAAAAGATCCTGCGACGATCCCTTAGAATGAAGAAGCACCAAAACTGATCGACTCAAAGAGGAATGTCATCAATAACTACTGCGATATAGTGACAGTCACTCTTTACCAGGTATAGCATAGCCATCAGGCCGAGATAAGTTCGTAGAAGGAGCCCCAACTCGGGGATGGCCTGGGCAGGTTTCGTCATGGTGATGGCTTGTCACCTGGAAGTCGGGGCCAGGACGGTGATCAAAACACCCGAAGCATGGCTGTTTCTTCTCCATCAATAGGATTCCAAGAAGTAAATCGCATGATGAATTCCTTAATAACTATATTAAGTCCATAAAGTCCATTCATAATATGTCAAGTAAGTCAATTCATAATATTTCAATTCAGTCAATTCATATGAGCTGTTCTTCAGGATACCTACTATGGGTCATCACTACCCCGGGCAACCGGGCTATACACATTTCCGAACAATTGAAGGAACCACTGTTAAATTCCCTTTGCCCGTAGAGGTTCTTCCTCCAAACAGGCATGATGTCAAACAGCCGTCAAAGGCTGCTATATATGGGGTCAAATTTTCCACCCAAAAAAAAAATGATGCTCCTCTGCTCCACTGAGATCCTCAAGGATGTGCCCAACCATCCTATGTTGTGATCATTCCGAATGGGAAAATCATCAACCAGCAGGACGTTTGCTCAATTGTTGTCCTCTGCTAGTGGTACAATTAGGAGATTCGGATAAGGGTTAAGCCATCCACTAAGCTTCTTAGCATAGAACAAGAAGGTTTACCAAGAAGGTGAATTCATCCCCGCGGCTTCAGGTGCATCTTCACAAGCTGCTCAACCAGCCCAAATACTTTGTGTCCTTGGTTACTCTCGTCAGGAAAACATGGTCGTAAGCCTCCGTCTTCAGTGGTCAATTCACCTAAAGCAATCATAAAAAATGTCCGAAAATCAGCACCTGAACCAGAGTGGGGCCAGAATTTCCTCCCATGCTACAGCCATCACCATCCACCCATCATCTAAGTCCCCGGACACACACAACCGATGGCTCCACGCATCACCCGGGATGACTGGACCCTTGGGTCCAAAGGATGCAACGTGTCACCAACTATCCCAATCTGAAGATGATCAGTAATCATGAACTGCCAATCATGGTTCAACAAAAATCATACTGTCATACTTTTACCTTAAGTCATAAGTGGCCGCAATGCCCAATCATTACTAGAGATTGTTGCTTTAGAATCATGAGGGAACCATTGCTCATTGGATAGCACAGCTCGAGCCTCGAAGGCAACTCTGAAGCCAGCAGCCAGGGGGCGGGCTCAGAGAAGCCAACGAACACTGACTGGTCGTTTAGTAGCTTTCAAAAACATGCACCACTCAGAATAGATCTTTCAAACGTAACACTTGTTTGGAGATCCAGGTTTGCATGTCGTCAGTCCCCTCATCTTCAAAGGGCTGTTCTCCTGGGAATATTTTCCGCATGTGTTGCCGCATGGTGTTGCCCATGGTTTGGGGCTCACCCCGTGACCACTCGTAGGGATCCCTTTTCCGCCGCAGCTGTCCAAAACGCATCCTCGACCTAGCCCTGCCCCCGTGACGCGTCAGCGACGGAGCCGCAGATTTGGGAAACACTCCCTGATGGTGCTTCGTTAAACCAGTCGCTTTCATTAAAACCTGGGTTTTTCATGGTCAACCCTGTTTATGACCAGAATATCGACCACTGGACAGCGATTCTTCTATGGAGGCATCAATAACCATGAATCAGTGAAAGGCAAAATTCAAACTGTTTTGAACCAACTGTGAACAACTATTCACCACTGGCTAGCCAGTATTAATGAATATTCGCCATTATCAACAACTACTCCTCCAGAATTAATACCACTGTTAGCGAACACTAACCTGGCCACCAATGACCAGGGTGCAACTTCGGCCCAAGGCGGACAACACCTTTGATGGCGCGGGCCCGGGTGAAACGCATGGCCCAGGCGGAGACAAAGTCGCCGCGACGACCAGCACAGGTGAGGTGTGATTGGTTGAAAAATGTTCACATTTTCGGCAGTACACGGCTACGGGTCATAATAACTATCACCATCAACCACTGCCAAACGGGAGTGGTAAAAGCTGATGTCTGTACTTGGTTGAAACGATGAAACACAAGGAGTCCCTGAACTCCGAACAGGATCTTGCAACGGGAAGTCCTTCACAGCAGCTCAACTGGTTTGGTCGATTCCCAAGATGAGATCGATGCAGGGTACCTATGAGTGGCCCATATGATCAAATCTAAAAACCCCTGAACAAAAATAGCTGAAAAGAACAATAATAACAATAATAGTAATCATCATCATCATCATCATCATCATCATCAACAACAAGAAAATTTTACAGCAATGAATGTGTTTGTATATAATGACTTGAACCGTTATAGGTCACTGTCAACCAGTATCAATGCTCCGATAGTCTCGGAGAGTTGCAAATGATGACACCATTTCCGAAAAGTGGAGTTTCTGCGGATTTCTGCATGGTCACTATTTAGCCGTGGCATAGGACCTAACAATTGAGTCGTCCTTCGACAAGGATGAGTGCCGCCAGTTTCTAAGTAAGCGGCTACATGATATACATAGCTACTTAGGTGTGTAAATGTATACTTTTATCTACAAATTAACGCAGGATTACTACAATTAGTATCCATCCTATTGCATGCTTGGCAAATCAACACTTCCAGTAGGATCCATCATGTGCACAGAGACATGAGCCAAGGGAGCGCTCCAGCATCACGGCACCGGTTGATGATGCAACACAATTAGATGCCTGGTCACCCTCTACCACTTGCCTTTCGAAAGTGCCCGTTATGGGATTATTGACCCGTCCCCTGCTGGCTTGCAGCTACTCGGGACGCGACTCTTATTCTTCAAATCTTCACCCCATCCTACCTGATATCTTCAGGTGGCAAAGCCTTCCCAAGTACATCTCTCGAAGCTTGAAATAATTTCCCTATGATCCCTTCACTGCAGACACCTTCCAACTCACCAGTGGAAAATGAGCCAGCGCTCACTGGCAGCAACCCGCCTGGCCCCCGTCAGTTGATCATCGGCAGCCAAGGCATCAGTCTGGATATATGCCATTGGGCAACTGAATTAACAAAGAGCCGTTGGTTGCTCATGACTACTCATTAAGCATGAATGATTAGACTATATCACCAATTGATGCCAACTACTATCCCGTGGCATTACTAGTATATTAGCCCATTAATGTCAACATACTAATGGCAATTCTGGCATACTAAACGTCATTAACAAATGATTCAGCTACTGCAGTATTGATCAAAGTTTTTCACTGGTCTGGTTCCTACCGCCATGCCATTTGACTTAATTACATCATTTTATATCCATCAGTTGCTGAGAGTTCACCGGCCGTAGCACCATTGTTGGATATTCATGTGTCCGTGATTTCTGGGTGAAGTATCCAATGAAAACAGCACCCTGCCCGGTGATGAACTCTACCGAGCGTTTCCACACCAGCTACCCGTCAGACACCCAAAGACTACTCGATGATTAATTCTCGAAACCACATGGTGGTCCTCAGTCAAGTTTAGACTGTGCTTCTGGTGATCCAATAGAAAGAACAAACATGAAGAGAGGAAAGTTGGAGAAAGTTCGAGACGTTCAGGTTGGAGAAAGCTAAATGGTTCCATGACATCCACAAGTCGCTGGTCCACAATGACCATGACACTGGGGCGGCCCTGTGGGTGCGCCTTGGGCTGGCCAATGGAGCTGTGTAACTTCATCCCAGCGGAATCGGACAGCTGCTTCTCCCGCTTCAACCTAGCCAGGGATCTCAACGAGCGAAGCTAGTCTCGAATCTATGAAGCAACATGAATCAACATGAACCAACATAAACCGGCATGAACCAGCTTGAGCCAACTACCTCCGGTATCAAGAATCCCCAACTTGCTGGATGACCAACCAGATCTCCTTGATACTGTTGAACACTCGCCAGTTCACTGGTCGATAAGTGGCAGGTTGAGAGATGCCCAGTTCACAAGTGAACCCTCTGCAAAGCTGAGTACCACAACAACAACAACAACAACAACAACAACAACAACAACAACAACAACAACAACAACAACAACAACAACGACAACAACATAGATCGCGATGAGAATGATATTATCACCGGCAACACATTGATCGCGCTGGGAAGAATACTAAGACCAGCCACACAGGTGGCTCCTGAAATATGTCTGTCTAACCAGGTCTAACAACAACGAGTTTGTGAGAGGAACAGGACCAACCACCATGAGGCATTCCCTGCTGTCCTGGTTGTTGATGATCCCCAACATGTGACAGGATCCGAATCGGGGGAACAAGACCCAAGGGCATACTTCTGCTGTGGCTGTGACTTGTTCCTTCGGGTGGTGTGGGGGGACTATACCCTGCTCCTCGGAAAACACAAGTAATCCTAACCCATGCAACATGTTCAAAGATCATCAGGTTCTCAAAAAGAAAGAAAATGAACGATCTGCCACTTTTTTGCCATCTCACGATGGAATAGACATCTTGTCACAACCAACCACAAAACGGCAACGGAACCACAGCCTGATGCATTTCTCCGCAACCACATGGAAAAGGAACCTGCAGCTAAGGAACTCTGCAAGTCTTGACCATGCTGCACCCCCAACATCCCAACATTCCAAAAAGAGACCACGCCAACTGTGGCCGAGCGTGGTAAAACCTAGCTGGTTATCCCAGGGACTAATATATACTGGTCCCGTCATGTGGGATCCTCATCGTCAAGCATGATGATCACAATGTCAGCTGCAAAGGCCATGGGTAACTTTCCACACTAATAGTGCTTGATCATGCTTGATCTATGATCGTTACAAGAACCTCAGTTCCAAATTTGAAACCTTGACGGTGGCGAGTCTACCACTGACAGCAGGATTTTTGCTCAAGGGGAGGGTTGGCCAAATTCGTACACACGGACCTTGTATTGTTCGAGTTACCATGTAACCCTGGTGAACTGACCGAAGTTGAACAGAAAATGTGGCTGCTCGGATGGTCCCCTACCACTTGGACGCTTGCGACCCCTCATTGATGTACCCATGGATGTCGCAAAAATGAAGAACGCCAAGAGATACCGAGCATTGCCTGGGCCATTCTGATTAGCCTCAGTGATGGATTGGACTTGACTGGTTTGACGCAGTGGCCTTTAGAAAGCATAGGAAGAAAACATACCTTGGTCATCATTGGTCATATGCCTGGCAGCAAAAGTGCAAGCTGTTCAATCATGTGCTAATCAAGTGCTATGCACCGTGATGATAGTCCCGATGTATTGATGGAACTCTTGCGCCACAGCTGCGCAAAGCTTTGCAATCGCGTGGTTGGTGCAAGGCTGTAGTCATGAAACATGAAGAGTCCCTAGATGCAAGATCTTTTGGGATACATTCGTGCAGGGATTTTTTCCAGCAATTTTTGTCGGTGAGGGAGGGGATCACTGTTGTATCCACTCTTTGGCCGCCAGAAGTACCTTGCATTCAAAGGTTCTTTCCTGGATGCCGAAAAATGATAATTTTACTTGACTATAGTTGTCATAAATCACCTTGTTCCCCACTGATAAGCGACCTTTTCCAACATAGCAGGGCATATTCCCAAGGTGTTTGAATCTCACGATCTGGACCCAACACTTGGCCCCCAAAAGTGCCTGATATGCTCGCCACCCTTCAGAGCACTGGTCGGGAAGTAGGGTATTCCTTCCTGGTCGGAAGCTGCCATGGACCGACTCAGGGTGAAGGTACCAGCAAACACACTAAAAAATGATCATTGTGAGACGGTTTGGGGGATTACAATCATTGACCCAAGTGAAACGTGACCTGTCGTCAGACTTGGGCTGTCGTCCATTATCATTCTTGAATCCGGGCCTTTTTAGGGAGTACACTGTACACCCTATCAAAAATAACTCATAGCCTGTAAGGGATCACATGGAACAACCAATGGTACCATCAAAGCTGTCCAGTTTTCCTGAGGAGAGGAAGCAAGCGAAACAGCCCCACAAATCCACCATTCAAACGCCAGTGCAAATTTGCAATCGGCAACCCTTCTGGCAATCAGATTTGTTTGATTGAATTTACCCATTCCAACTGTGCGGTGGGTTGTAGAAAGCCTTTCACAAAATGACGAACTACCGGATTTTCACAGCTACTCCTTTGCTAAATCTTTCAAATCCCAAACATTTTTCACTGCAGAGTTGACAGAGTCAACTTGAAAGTTGATTTCGGCCACACTTGTCGTTCCGGTCCTCCAATGTTGTTTTGCTAACAACACTTCAGCCAACCAAAATGTACCCAAACATGCCCAAATGAAACATGGCGAGATGGTAGGCCCCAATCCATTGGCCCCGTTGGGAGCTCGTGGCGACACAAGATCTGCGGTGCACTGGCGCCTCCTCAGCCCACCGAGAGATGGGTTCCAGGGAGGCCTTTTGCTCCTAGCACGATGCACAACCAGCTGCTGTGAATCCAACGAAACGGCGGCTGCGAGATCTCAAGGATCACCTTTGAACATGTTGAAATCACCGGTGAAAATCCGATCACATGTCCGACTTTGCTCATCATGGAATTCCGGTTGTCGTCGGCTATTTCCTGTACGTATCATGCTTTGCTGCAGCCAGATTTCCACAGGGATTTAAAAAAGAAACGCTTCCTGATGGCGCGCTCATCGATTGCTTCACTATCTCAGATTCTCCCGCGTTGGGGAAGTGAAGAATGAGTGGATACATTAGATATGTACACCATGATACATAAGTATCATTGATAGTGGAGACCATTGCAACACCCAATGGGAAAACCCTCCGTTATTCTTGGCTTGTTGGAAGACCAAATGACCATGGCCATTTACAGCAGTACTGATTGTGTATATGTGGTGAATCACACGACTCGCAACAAGTTGAGTTGATATAACTCAGCTCTTCAGAAGTTGGGACACCTGGCATCAGCCCCAGGACTCTCCATGTCAGGTTAACAACCTCACCACAGCGAGACAACGCTTGGCTCCTCAGAGAGCAAGTCCTCCTTGGTACCAACGAGGATGAACAAACACTTCGGGTTGTGGTCCTGAGCTGATCCGTGTGGCACCGGGGTCAGCAGAGGCCCTTGGTTTGCTTAAGTGATGGTTCTTGTTGCTGATTCATATTCTGTAAAGACACCATCCAGTTGATCCGGTTCATGGCTTATCTGAAACCAGTCATCCACCATTTCGCCATTGATCCAGCACTGCAAGCGCTCAAGTCAATGCCAGAACCACCGGTGGACCCCATGTCGGATCAAGCAGGGTCCCTAGTTGAGGACACTGGTCGGTTTCATGGCTCGGGTGGAGACACGTCCGCTGTGGTATAGATCTATAATCTATATACGGCTATGCTGAAATATCTGATTTTGTCAGCTGACCAGATTTCTGGCTTATGACTGTTTGTTGTACATATAGGGTAGTTTCTCAAAATAGGGGACCCTGGATGTTGACCATTGAGTGTAGTTAAGCACCCATTTTGGGGTTCCCCGTTTTGAGAAACCCGCATATTAGTCCTGTTGTTTAGCAGCTCAACAGGGATATCCAAGAAAAGTTGGAGATCGGATACCGTGGTACCTCATGTTCCACTTTATGCTGCTTCATGGTGTAACCATGATGCCAATAATCTTCATTCTTCTCCTAGGGATTCCCGGATCGCACCCAGCCCACGGATCGCTTCTGGCAACGCCCTTCCCTGGCTGCCCTAGCCATTTCAGAACCGCCCGGAGCTGCTTTTTCTTGTACAGATAGTAGCAGGCTGTGCTCACAGTGACATCAACAAATCTTCGGTGCTTTCAGTGACTCGCTTGCCCCATCTGTCAATCGCTTGGTGACCAAAACAAGCAAATGATGTGGCAAAGGCTAGTCTGATACTCGTTCAAAGCTAAACAATGATCAACCAAAAACAATCATTCAGCTGGCCTGCAATCAACCTCCCATACATAAGGCTTTGAAACCTCTTAGAACAGCCATGACGGTGTTTTGAATGGGCTCACCGGCAATGCAACGAGCGACCGAAACCTTCTTCTTCCAGAATTGCGTCCGGTCAAAGGTGGATATGTCGGACCTCAGCTGAATCGCGCATGAAGCACATCATGTAAAGAAAGACATGATGGCAGGTACCCCCTCGTGGTGCGCAGAAAGAAGTGTACATGTTTCTGCCTCGGGTGATCGTGGCATGCGACGAAGATGTCCAAGGATTATAGAACATTGAGTAGTTGTACGTACACAAATGCGCATGTGTTTACTACATCACATCTTGCTGGATCATGCAGGTCTATATCAATATTTGATACAGGTATACCCACAGGTAGATGCTTGTATGTACATCGACTATGAGTATATAGTAAAATACAACATATGAAACAGCATTTGTATACACCCTACATCACTGTACCATGGATTGATATCTGCACAATTCAACAAGGAACTTAAATTCGAATGCATATCGTCTACTATCTACATATCTTTCAATTGTGTTTGTCTTCTCAAACTGTGCATACACACGAACAGAGTCTCCCTGCTTCATGTCTCATCAATCGGATTAGTAACTTGTTGGTTGTTCATATGAGGTCTTCCTCTCCACATGCAGCACTATCTTCCAGGCTAGGCAGTCTACTCATCCACATCCCCCATGGACTTGCCATGGCTTACCCACAAGTGGGTGCAAGCTGCCCCCAACATATCTGGCCGCAAGGGGGGCAGCAAGATGCCAAGGGACATATCGAAGCACAGCAAGCACACCTGTTCGGCGTCCATGACTGTGGGGCCCCTCAAGCGATGAACCCTAACCACTTGGAGACCGAGTCGTGCCGTCTTCTGATGGGCACGATTATACATGTATATGTATAAATATATATATATATATGTAAATAAATATATATATATATACATATAAACAAACATATATATATATGTAAAAATATATATATATATATAAATACATATAGACAAATACATATATATATGTATATATTTATAAATACATATAAACAAATATATGTAAAGATGGATACAAATGTATGTTTGTTCAATGGTTGTGAAAACACGATTAGTCAGGGTTCCCAACACCGCTCCACGAGAGGTTCAGCGGAATCGTTTGTAGCTTGTCCAACCCTAATTCAAGTTGCATCCAAACACCAAACGATTTGTTGAACCTGATCATTTTTGGTGGACTTTGGGGGATCCTCACTTATGGAACTGCCCATTTGTCCGGAATGTCGTGGTGCTCTGTAGTTTAGTTTAGATGATTGGGTTTGATTTTATTTTCCGGGTACACTAGTTGACGGTACTGTGGTTGGAGGGCAACATCATCTGAAGCGCACTGGCTGCCTCGCCAACACGATAGTAGCTGGCCGCCACATCCGCCAAGAGCCCCTGCCCCGGTACACTAGTTGACGGTACTGTGGTTGGAGGGCAACATCATCTGAAGCGCACTGGCTGCCTCGCCAACACGATAGTAGCTGGCCGCCATATCCGCAAAGCGCTCTTGCCCCGCTGTGTCGTACAGAAAGAGGTGCACCTAGCCGCGGCTGGCTGGATTCTGCGAAGGAATTGACCAACCATATAACATCAACCAATTATATGGGCCAGGGGGGTCCACCGCACTTGATCCCATCACCTGAATTCAGATCCTCCCTTGTACAGTGAATGCAGGATGTCCAAGTTGCATGTATCTGGGAGAAAAGTTCCAGGAATGCGTGTTGCCCAGTCAAAGATCAAACAGAATCATCAAATGTAGCAAGAAACACGCACCAACAAACACGGAGTTCGGCAACAGCTCATTCATCAGCATACCTCCAATCCAGGATGTGCATCTAGATGTATCTGTGTGTATACATGTTCTTACCTGTGTAGATATGATATGCATCTATATATGATGCATATATATATATATGTAGTATGTAAAAAATGCAAATATGTGTATATAGATATATACAATATGTAAAGAAAATACGTGTATATGTATACATATATATATATATGTTATGTATCTACGTTTGTACGGGCCTGTCCTGTGCACACAAGCACGTCCAAACCATTCGAAAAAGACATAGTTTGGGGATGCTTGGGGTACACTGAGAATTCAGCAATCTGGCAATAGGATGCGTCGGGATTGGACTACTTACTAAAAAAAATTGAACAAGGCCAAGTACGGTGTCCTTCAATAAATGTCAGAATCAGACAGAACAAATGTATGTATGGTCACATTATGAGAATGAACTAAAGAACAAAAAGTAAAGAAATTTCTGCGAGGTAGAATAGAGAAATCCAAACTGTCTAGATTTCTTGCTAGCGCAACATTTCACTCTTACATTCCATGTCTTGAGAGGCTATCTCGACATTGTATCCGATCAACCTTTGCCTCTTGCCTCTAATTCCGCCAAGAAATCTGGTAGCCAAAAATTGCAATGATTAACCCATTGCCTAGTTAGCTATCATTGACTATTGTCATTACTATTGATCTGGAAAGCTGGGGTCACCACTGTGGTCCCCGGAGATTTCGGCGACCGCTCCTCGGTATCATCGATGAACACGGCCTTCTGCAGACAATCGCAGCCCAGGGTGGGTCCATGGGTGGCGTCATCGGCTGCAAAGACGTTGTTGACCTAGGCACTGGTCCGCTGCTTTGCCAGAACGGTGACTTCTAGCTGGGTAGTGGCTAATGATAGGGTAGAACAACCCAGAGGGATACCAGATATAGTTGTGGGTCAAGGCTTCAACCATCAACTTTATAGGGGATAACAACCAACAAACTCTAAGGGAATACAATGATTAATGATGGGTAATGATGGTACACGAAGGGGAACAAAGTTTTGACACATAGCCAGCATTGTCCACAACCTCTAATCGTGAGGAGTTGGAACTCACCCAATGATTTGGGTTGGTCAGCCACTTAGAGTGTCCTGCAGTCACTTGGATTGAAAAAGTGGCTATTTACAACTGGCATCTATGAAAAATGACTCAACTTATGACACGCAAGAGCATAACCTTGGTACAGCACTGGGATTCCTGAAGCTTTCCGGATCAAAATAGAGTAGAACCACTGCGCCAAATGCTAGGACCTCACCAGAAAACCGTGGTAATTCTTTCGAGGGAAACCCCTTGGATTAACAGCTGCCTGGATCCTCACCCGATGGCTATCCTCTGAGACTTGGGCGAATCTTTCGATCAAACACGTCTTGCCGGTGGCTGCTGGACCTGCAACAATCACCTGGCACTGCCCGGAGATTCCGCGACGAGACCACGGTAGTGACGTGACCCCTCCTGCCTTGGCATTGATCCTTTTGGGCAGCGACATTGGAGCCGGGCCAAAGGTTCGAAAGGGTCGTTTCTGCTAAGTCGGTTTCAGGGCTAAGTCCGTTTCGATCCTGCTTCGTCTCATGGAAACACCTTCCCAACAGAGATCATTCCATGTCAAAACTGCACATATCATGTTCTGTCTTTACGTTTCTACATGGATGTTACGTGAAAAATAAACCCAAAGTCAGAGACAGCTGGTTGGTGGGCATGCAATCTGTCCCCAAGACAACCAACAACTATAAACCGCCAGCCCGTGAAGCCAAGTCAGCTGAGGTAAACACTTGAGATCAGCAAGAAAGTGCCCCTTTGCTCTGCAAGTTCTCCTTTTTTCTGTTGTTTTTCCCCGATCATTGAGCGTATGATTTTTTGTTCACCCAAGATGGACTAGGCAAGAATCTGCTATGACAGACCTCCAAGATGTTTGTCATCAGCTTGGAGCCAGCGCAGGAGGGATGAAAAACTGCAGGAAAATCATTAGCCCTGCCATGTTTGTGGTGCAGCTGCGCTAGAGTCGATGAATCAATGCTTTGAATCGACCGAAGGAACAGCCCACAACTCAATTCTTTGACATCAGAGGAACCAAGGATGTTTCCTGACCTAGGCGCTATGTCGCTGTTGGAACTAGGAACTTCGGGCAACTTTGAGATCACCAAAGGCGCAGTCATGAGAAGTCTTACAAAGCAGCTGCATGTTGCCCAAGACCATGCAGAAAAAGCTGGAATGAAAGTGAGCAACGCAGGACAACGAAGACCAAACGGGATCTCCACCAACCTCAACTGGAGATCCAAGAGGGACCAAGCAACTGTGAAACTAAGCAACAATGATCTATCTACTAACCAAGAGATAGCACACCAACTAGGCAACGAGCTACCTGACTGATGCAATGAGCAATTCAATCAAAAAGAAATGGACTGGCTGAATCCGGTTGAGTTCTAACTTCCCAATTCAGTCATTGACTAACGGACCAACCAAACAATTTGCTAACAACCATACAAACCAAGCAACTGACTGACTGACAAAACAAACTGACTGGTGACATTTTTTACACCCGAGCATTCCTTTTGCCTGTTTACTCGACAAACGACAAAGAATAATCAAACTCTGGCAAGGTGCCGTAATGTTGATCTCAAGCCTGCGTATGTATTGGCTACCGTGTCATAACAACAACAGTGGGAACGTTTTTCTCTGTAAAATATCGTGAGTTGTTTGAACATGTTTCTACAAACAAACCCAGGGGTGTTTGGACTCTTTGGTTTCTTTCGCGAATGAATTCAGGAGATCCGTTGCTTGAGTCCTGCTGACAAATGAAGTCGCCAACGTTGCATAATCAATGAACAACCAATTGTATCCGCATTTGAACGGCACATATCAATGACCAGCACTCTCATCATATGAATGTTTGTTTTCCTTTCTTTTGCTCCGCGCTGGTTGGAGTAGTTGGTGACCAACGATTATGGACAGCCACGCAAACACCTTTTGACATATCCTTGAGCCATTGCGCTGACTCAAGGTTGATGTTGGACCTCACTTGAATGCAACTAAACCAATCGCAAATATTTATAACCACCAGACAAGCGAAATATCTCGCAATGATGATGTAACGATTGAACCATTGATCATTCATTGACTTTTGTTGTAGTGAGTGTAATTAATCTATGTAAGAATATATTAATCATTTGCTCATCTAGTGACAGTGGTTTCTGCACCTGCCCGGCTGCAGACGTTCATTGAAGTTGCCATTGTTTCGTGGCTGGGGCATTCACGGCTACCCGTTCATGTCTACTTTGGAAAAAATCCAATCAAACATCAAAAACGGCCACGCTTTCCCTTTGGCGCTACAGAGTCCCAAGGGTGTGGGTTGCAACAAATGGTCCAATTCTATCTCTTGCTGCTTACTGGACCAACGGAAATTGGCCGCCATTCACATTGAAAGCGCGATCTTGTCCGAACAAGTAATGCTAAGCATCAACATGTCTCAACTATCCAAGAAGTTCCCGCATTCTAGGTCAGAAATTGACTTGATAGAGCGGATCACTACGTTGACAACAAGTCTTATGCGCTAAACACTTGCATTTTTTTTTCCGCCAAGTCTCTCGGCAGGGGTGTTGGCGGCACTACCGACAACACTAAGAACTCACAAGCAAATGCCCAATAAACGTTTTTATTTGCAAGGGAATGCACCTACAGAATATTCCAAAACCAGACAACCTCCTTTGCCACCTCCATGTGCATTTGGCACGCGTTGACTTTTTCAATTTGACCGTCCGGTTTTTCTCTGAAAGCATTGGTTGAAATCATTGCTGCTTGCCACAAGGCGTTTGAACACCTTCTGTTTCAATAATTTTGCAAATTGAAACATTGGTCTGTATTTGCACCACTGGGTTTCCTAATTCTTAGCTCCTTTTCCTGCTTTCTTTGGTTGGTTACTCGGCACTTTTTTTGTGTTTTTTATTTTTATTATTGTTGGTGTTGCTATTACTGATGCTGATGCAGGGAGGGAACCTGTTCAAGAAAAGGAACAACACAAACACTCGGAAAATTGGATGGTTATTCACCTCATATTCCGGCTTCCTTTATGACCCATCTGCATTCGCCGTCGCTGTCGCCATCCCTATCCCTCTCGCTGTCTACCTCTCCCTCTTATGTTTCCTCATCCTCATCCTCTTCCTCTTACTGTCCCTCTCCCTCTTCCTCTTCCTCTTCCGCTTCCTCTTCCTCTTCCTCTCCCTCCTCCTCTTCCTCTTGTTCGTCCTCGTCGCTGTTCTCGCCATCATCCGCCTCATTTCCGTCGTCCTCATCTTCTTGTTTTCTTCTTCCTCATCTTCTTCTTCATTTTCTTCTGCATCTTCTCCGACTTCTTCTTCCTTGTCTTCTCAATCACCTTCTTTCCCTCTTCTGCATCATTTTCTTTTGTTTTTTATTTTCTTCTTAATGTTTCCTTTTTCAACACTACTTTCGTTCTTTTTCCTCGTTTAATTTTCATCGTCTTTTGTCATTTTGTTTATTTTATTCCTCATTTTTTCTGCATTTTCTTCTGCATGGTTTTGTGTTGTTTCTTGCTTATCTTCCTCTTCCTTTTCTTCTTCATCGTCTTCTTCATCTCCTTCTGCATGTTCATCTTCACCTTCTTCTTCTCAATCTTCTTCATTTTCTTCCCCATCTTCTTCTGCATGTTCTTCTTCTTTTTTTCATTTTTGCATTTTCGCTTTCATCTCCTTCTTCATCTTCTTCATCTTCTTCATCGTCTTCTTCTTCATTTTCTTCCTCATCTTCTGTGTGGTCTCCTGTCTCTTCTTCTTCATCTTCTTCTTGAAAAATCGTCCTCATTTTCTTGGCCATCTTCGTCTCCAGGTTCTTTTTTTTCCTCATTTTCTTCTTCCTCTTCTGATTCATCTTCTTCTTTGTCTTTTTCTTCCTCTTCTTCTTCTTCTTCCTCGTCCTTTTCCTCTTCCTCTTCCTCTTCTTCTTCCCTTTCTTTCTTCCTCTTCTGATTCATCTTCTGCTTCCTCTTCTTCTTTCCAATTTGTTTCCTCTTCTTCCTCCTCTTCGTTTTCCTCTGCTCTTTTCTCATCTTACTCATCTTCTTCTTCACCTTCTTCGTCATCTTCTCCTTGTTCTTTGTCTCCTTCTTCTTCTTCATCTTCTTCCTCCTCGTCTTCAACTTCTCTGTCACCTTTCTGCCTCTTTATCTTCCTCTTTTTCTTCCTCATCTTCTTCCTCTTCTTTTGCCTCTGCTTACTCATTTTGATTTATCCTCTTCTTCGTTTTCCTTTCTTCAACTTCTTCTACATCTTCTTCTTCTTTTTCCTCATCTTCTCTTTCCTCATCTTCATCTTTTTTGTCATTCTCTTCATCTTCTTCTTCATCTTCTTCAACTCCTCCCTCATCGTCTTTCTCATCTTCTCTTCATCTTCTTCGTCATCATTTTTTGCCGTGTCGCCGATCGGGCACGAAACCCCGGTCACCCGGGTCGCTAAGTTGACAAGCGTAGAAAGACTAGAATTTAAGACTTGCTAGCCATAACATTGAACCAGCCAGCCAGGCACCAATCACCAAGACCAGGCAACCAGAACACAAGCAAACAAAAAAAAAAACAAACCAGGGCCAAAACCAAACCAAACCACAAAAACCAACAAAACACACAAAGTTATGGCAAGTCAAGCGAGACATACTACCGGCGATACTTCCGCACTCACTCATCTCAAGCGCTGACGAACCAGGCAGCAGCATCATCATCACCTGTGCGCAGTACATTCAGTTAGCAAAATTCTAGAATCAATTGCTGCTGAATAAACGGTTTTCGAAAGCAGACCTTGGCCACACCTCCTCCACAGCTTCGCATCTTCTTTGCCATCTTCTTCACTTTTCCATCTTCTTCACCTTCTTCATCTTCTTCACCTTCTTCATCTTCTTCATCTTCTTCCATCTTCTTCCATCTTTTTCAATCTTCTTCATTTTCTTCATCTCCTTCATCTTCTTCATCTTCTTCATCTACTTCATCTTCTTCCTCATCTTTATCTTCTTCTTGTCTTCATTTTCTGATCTTCTGCATCATTTCATCTTCTTCTTCATTTCTTCTTCATCTTCTTCATCTTCTTCAACTCCTTCATCTTCTTCAACTTCATTTCTTTTTCTTCTTACTCATCTTCTTCTTCTCAATCTCCTTCACCTTCTTCATCTTCTTCTGCATGCTCTTCGTCTCCCTCTTCATGTACTTCATTTTTTCCCCATCTTCTTCTGTATGTTCTTCTCTTTTTTCGTTATCTTCTACTTATTCTGCGTCTTCATCTCCTTCCTCATCTTCTTCTTCATCTTCGTTGTCTTCTTCATCATTTTTCCCCATCTTCTTCTGTATGTCTCTTCGTTTTCCTCTGCTCCTTTCTCATCTTACTCATCTTCTTCTTCACCTTCTTCGTCATCTTCTCCTTGTTCTTTGTCTCCTTCTTCTTCTTCATCTTCTTCCTCCTCGTCTTCAACTTCTCTGTCACCTTTCTGCCTCTTTATCTTCCTCTTTTTCTTCCTCATCTTCTTCCTCTTCTTTTGCCTCTGCTTACTCATTTTGATTTATCCTCTTCTTCGTTTTCCTTTCTTCAACTTCTTCTACATCTTCTTCTTCTTTTTCCTCATCTTCTCTTTCCTCATCTTCATCTTTTTTGTCATTCTCTTCATCTTCTTCTTCATCTTCTTCAACTCCTCCCTCATCGTCTTTCTCATCTTCTCTTCATCTTCTTCGTCATCATTTTTTGCCGTGTCGCCGATCGGGCACGAAACCCCGGTCACCCGGGTCGCTAAGTTGACAAGCGTAGAAAGACTAGAATTTAAGACTTGCTAGCCATAACATTGAACCAGCCAGCCAGGCACCAATCACCAAAGACCAGGCAACCAGAACACAAGCAAACAAAAAAAAAAACAAACCAGGGCCAAAACCAAACCAAACCACAAAAACCAACAAAACACACAAAGTTATGGCAAGTCAAGCGAGACATACTACCGGCGATACTTCCGCACTCACTCATCTCAAGCGCTGACGAACCAGGCAGCAGCATCATCATCACCTGTGCGCAGTACATTCAGTTAGCAAAATTCTAGAATCAATTGCTGCTGAATAAACGGTTTTCGAAAGCAGACCTTGGCCACACCTCCTCCACAGCTTCGCATCTTCTTTGCCATCTTCTTCACTTTTCCATCTTCTTCACCTTCTTCATCTTCTTCACCTTCTTCATCTTCTTCATCTTCTTCCATCTTCTTCCATCTTTTTCAATCTTCTTCATTTTCTTCATCTCCTTCATCTTCTTCATCTTCTTCATCTACTTCATCTTCTTCCTCATCTTTATCTTCTTCTTGTCTTCATTTTCTGATCTTCTGCATCATTTCATCTTCTTCTTCATTTCTTCTTCATCTTCTTCATCTTCTTCAACTCCTTCATCTTCTTCAACTTCATTTCTTTTTCTTCTTACTCATCTTCTTCTTCTCAATCTCCTTCACCTTCTTCATCTTCTTCTGCATGCTCTTCGTCTCCCTCTTCATGTACTTCATTTTTTCCCCATCTTCTTCTGTATGTTCTTCTCTTTTTTCGTTATCTTCTACTTATTCTGCGTCTTCATCTCCTTCCTCATCTTCTTCTTCATCTTCGTTGTCTTCTTCATCATTTTTCCCCATCTTCTTCTGTATGTTCTCCTTTTTCTTCTTCTTCTTCGGCTTCTTCTTGAAATTTGTCCTCATCTTCTTCGCCATCTGCTTCTGCAGGTTCTTCTTTTTACATGTTTTTTCATTTTCTTTTCCCTCTCCTGATTCATCTTCTGCTTCTTTCTCTTTTTATTTATCTTCTTCTTCTTCTTGGTTTTCTTCCTCCTCATCTTCCTCTTCCTCTTCCTCTTCCTCTTCCTCTCCCTCTCCCTCTCCTTCTCTTCTTCTTTCTTCCTCTTCTGATTCATCTTCTTCTTCCTCTTCTTCTGTCCCATTTTTTTCCTCTTCTTCTTCCTCTTCTTTTTCCTGTTCGCTTTCCCCTTCTTACTCACCTTCTTCGTCATCTTCTCCTTGTTCGTTGCCTGGTTCTTCTTCATCTTCTTCTTCCTCCTCGTCTTCAACTTCTCTGTCCCCTTCCTTTTCTTCCTCTTTATCTTCCTCTTTTTCTTCCTCTTCTTCTTCCTTTTTCTTGTCCTCTTCTTATTCATGTTTGTTTTTCGCTTCTTCTTTCTCCTTTCTTCAACTTCTTCTTCTTCATCTTCTTCTTCATCGTCTTCCTCATCTTCTTCCTCATCTTCTCTTTCCTCATATTCATCTTCTTTGTAATTCTCTTCTATATCTTCTTCTTCATCTTCTTCAACTCCTCCCTCATCATCTTTCTCATCTTCTCTTCATCTTCTTCGTCGTCATCATTTTTTTGCCATGTCGCCGATTGGGCACGAAACCCCGGTCACCCAGGTCGCTAAGTTGACAAGCGTAGAAAGACTAGAATTTAAGACTTGCTAGCCATAACATTGAACCAGCCAGCCAGGCACCAATCACCAAGACCAGGCAACCAGAAGACAAGCAAACAAAAAAAAACAAACCAGGGCCAAAACCAAACCAAACCACAAAAACCAACAAAACACACAAAGTTATGGCAAGTCAAGCGAGACATACTACCGGCGATACTTCCGCACTCACTCATCTCAAGCGCTGGCGAACCAGGCAGCAGCATCATCATCACCTGCGCGCAGCACATTCAAGTAGCAAAATTCTAGAATCAGTTGCTGCTGAATATACGGTTTTCGAAAGCAGACCTTGGCCACACTTCCTCCTTGACTTCGCATCTTCTTTGCCATCTTCTTCACCTTTTCCATCTTCTTCACCTTCTTCATCTTCTTCACCTTCTTCATCTGCTTCATCTTCTTCATCTTCTTCATCTTTTCCATCTCCTTCACCTTCTTATCTACTTCATCTTCTTCATCTCCTTTACCTTCTTATCTTCTTCATCCTCTTCATCTTCTTCATCTTCGTTTTCTTCATCACTTTCTTCATCTTCATCCTCCTCATGTCTTCATCTTCCTACAACTCTTTCTCTCAAGCTTCTTCATCTTCTTCTTTTTTCATCTTCATCTTCTCACTCATCTTCAGATTCTTCATCTTCTTGATTTTCTTCGTCTTCCTCATTGTCTGCATCCTCATCATCTACTTCATCTTCTTCATCTTCTTCATCTTCTTCATCTTCTTCATCTCCTTCATCTTATTCATGTTCTTCGTCTTCATCATCTTCTTCATCTTCTTCATCTTCTTCATCTTCTTCATCTTCTTCATCTTCTTCATCTTCTTCATCTTCTTCACCTTCTTCATCTTCTTCATCTTCTTCACCTTCTTCATCTTCTTCATCTCCTTCATCTCCTCCATCTTCTTCATCCTATTCATCTTCTTCATCTTCTTCATCTCCTTCATCTTATTCATGTTCTTCGTCTTCAACATCTTCTTCATCTTCTTCATCTTCTTCGTCTTCTTCATCTTCTACCATCTTCTTCCATCTTTTTGAATCTTCTTCATTTTCTTCATCTTCTTCATCCGTCTTCTTCCTCTTCTTCGTCTTCTTCGTCCTCTTCGTCTTCTTCGTCTTCTTCGTCTTCTTCGTCTTCTTCGTCTTCTTTGTCTTCTTCATCCTCTTCATCTTCTTCATCTTCTTCATCTTCTTCATCTTCTTCATCTTCGTCATGTCCTTCTACCTTCTTCATCTTCTTCATCTTCTTCACCTTCTTCACCTTGTCCATCATCTTCATCTTCTTCGCATTCCCCGCCTTGTCTTCGACATCTTCCTCTCGATCTTCTTCTGGATCTTCTTCTCCTTTTCCTTCTTCATTTTCATTGTTCTTTTTCATCTTCCTCACTTTCCGTCATTTGTCTTGATTTTCTCCATCCTCTGCGTCTTCTCCTTTCCTTTCATCTTTACTCTTGACTCTCTTTTTCTGCAATAGCGCTGCTAAAAATCGCTGCGGTCGCTGCCAACAAGAAAAGGTCAAACTGCAGTGAAGCAAAAAAAAAAGTGGCACACTACAAAGTTCTGTGAAGATTTGTAAGCTTTCTAATAAATCAGCATTGGTCGTCTCTGATAATTTTTGCTTCGGCTTGGCAATTACAATTCTTCTTGCAGAAAACTCGCATCAAGTTTTTTGTCTCCACGCGCCAAAGAGTTGCAGATTGCACATCGACAAACTAAGACCACTAACCGAGATAAAAACCAAGAAGTAAGAAGAAACCGAATCACCACAACGGCCAACTTGGATTTCCAGCCAGAATTCTAGATGTCGGACGACAAAAGCAGCTTGATGAACAGCGAAGTGAGGCTGGCAGCATCGCGAAATCTTTTGCGATTTGTCTTCACTGTGAGCCGTTGCGTCCACTACCAAGCGCCATCTGCATTCTGAGCAAACTGCAATTACGGAAGAAGAGCTGACGAAAGATCGATGGCAGGACTCGACTAATTTAGTTTGCAACGCAGACATGACGTCGATTTGTAAAACATTATCATTACCAGTATTATCATTTTACTGTATGTACAGGACAATTGGACCTGGAAATTTTGAAACTATAACCACTACTGGAACAATTATTTTCTCACTGTGACTAGAAATTTCATGTTTTTTATTTTTGTTGTAACTATTGCTACTTTCATTGTTTTGCTTTCTGAACAAAACAATTGGGTCTGAAAATTAAGAACCACTTTGAAAACGTTTTTTGCTATTGCTACACGAGGGGTCTTGTTGTTCGAAGGAAGTAAAACGTCGTCTTTTCGAAACAGAAAAGAAAGCTGCTTGTTGTTCGAAGAAAAAAAGCGGTTTATTGAACACAATTAAATCCTTTTCCATGTCTTGGTTGGCGTTTCGGAGGGGAGGCGCTACGCCCTTCCCGTTTACAGGCTTGTGGCCTTATTGGAAGTACGAAGATTTAGCGCCGGATGGCAGTGTAGCGCCGCAGCCGTTTTGCAGCCATTTACTGAAGAGGCACTCTGACACGGAACCTCAAACTCCTCCATTTTGCGACCCCCAAACCAGAATCGCCTCTGCTCGCAAAAACGCATGTAATTTTGAAAATTCTGTCAATTTTTTTCAAATCTGGGAGCCAGAAGCCACTACTTGATGCTCAACATTCAACCTTGCCCTTGCAACTACAATCCTCAACAGACGCTGCACTGCAACCAACCTTCACCTTCTGAAAATCGGCTAAACCAATGTCCAAGCTTGGGGTTGGCAAAGCTTCGTAAACTCAAAGTTCGCTAGTTAGCAATCTCTCTCAGCGGTCAGCAAAAACTGACGGCGGAAATCGGCAATTCCGAAAATGCAATCAATCGCCTCGTCACTTTTTTTGAGCCTTTTGTAGAACCCTACTCAAGAAATGGGTTCTGAATCATTGCTTTCACACGATTGTAATTACAAATGTCTGTTTTTTTTTCCGGGTAGCGCCTATTGCACACGAAATGCAAGTCACTATATGTCCAGAAAGACTGCAGAAGAGATCAGAAGATCACCAATTAAAGAGTAAGATGACCGTGAAACCAAAACCAAGAGACCAAGCAAACAGCAAACCAAACACGACCCAACCAGCAAACCAGAACCAAACCAGAAAACACACCAAGCCACCAGCAGACCAAACGAAGGTCATCTTACCAGTACAACTATTTAGCTTTGCTCTAAGTGAAACGAATGAAACTCCGCACTCACGCATCTCAGAAGTCATTCAACCAGGCATCATCATCTCGGTTCGTCGAATGCGCTTTCCCAGAAATTTCAACGTCCAAGGTTGCGCATTTGCCAATCACTGCGTCTCCCACCCTTGCAGCTTCGTACAAAGCAATGGAAAGCGATCTGTGTTATAACTGACAGAGTGAATGCGAAAATGTATGGCCGGAAAGAAGAGATCGCAAAATCCCAAAAAAGGGGGGGGCCCAGCCCCCCCCAAAATCATCGAGCGAATCAATCATCGCAAGCCAAGCATCACAGGTGCCAACAAAATAAGCAAAGCCACCATCTCTACTAGACCGTAAGTCCAGTCCATGCCGTACCAAGTCACACGAAGGTTTCATAGTGTCCTCTGACATAGAACAAGGACATTCAAAGCCTTGGGAGGTACCTTCGGACTGGCCATTCATGCAAGATGTCACAAAAAATACCCGACCATCAGAAGTCTTGCGATGGATGGTAACAAGGAGCAGCTGTCCAGATCCACTCCCTCGAACTGCCCCGTGCAAACCAACTAGGCCTCGAAAAAGAAATTCTACAGTACCCGCGGAGCAATGAAGTCCCACAATTTTTTTTTGCTCGCATACATCGCCTCGGTAGCACTAAGCTAAGGTCGATAAGAAGCAGGTGAAACAAGTGAAACCAAGTGAAACAAGTGAAACAAACGAAGCTTCGAAGCAGCGAAGAGTGGAAGCAAACGAAGCGAAGGCAGTAGTCTGCGAAAATTATGTACATGCAATGAATTCCCCGCCTCACTTCTCTGCCGTTGTGTGTTAACTTCATCATATCGATCGCAGAGTTTCGGTGATGGCTGTCATGCCATCACGTATTCGCATCACTGTCTCTCACAATTCGGCGGTAGATTGTAAGCAGTAACCATCAAGGAAATTTCAGGCAGTGATGCACAAACTTTAATCTTCGAAGGTTAGTGATAGCTCGGCAACTCAGCAAAAGTTGGTGTGTTCGTGTGTCGTCACTGCTGCCTTGCTATGGTAAACCAGTGAAGTGTTAATGCCATCAGCATGATGACCGAGAAGTGAACCCACCAAATTCAGCGGGTTCAGATGGCCTAACTAAGGGCCCGGATTGTAGGCTTGCATTGTCCAGGTATGGGGAGACACCGTCAAGGGGCGAACCCCTCCGGCATCACACCAAGGCCAGACGGTCGGTTTCACCAAAGTTACTACCTACTGGTGGGGCCAGGGTGTGAAACCTGGTAGGTTTTCAACGCCTTGTCGAGGTGTCTCAACCCTTATTGTAATCATGCTGCATTTGGTTACCATCCCGTCTTCTTATCCTATTCTTGACCGTGATAGACACTTTGTGCGGCGGTGGTGCTTTGCAAGGTCAGCTTGAATCTCGAAAATGGTGTCTCCCGGCCTATTCCTCTCAAATTGAAAGGCACATGGTTCAGCGGACATTGCCTGGAAAATCTCGATAACAACCTGCAGAAAATCATTTCCTACGGCCAGAAGCACGGCCTCAGAAAGAGTCCCGTCCTTCATGTTGTGGAAGGGACATGGGGCTGTGGCCATGCCCTTGCCAATGTCGATTCGAACCTAGTGAACTTGCGCGAGTGGGTGAAGCCAGACACCCAGACGCAAGTACACAGACCTTAGGATGTGCACAAGAGTATTTGATCTA
>VSDK01016009.1:114618-126295 GCA_009767595.1 Symbiodinium kawagutii
CCGCTCCTTCTCCTGGCAAGTGCATCTGGTGGGCATAATCTAACAAAGTGCTGCACCAGCTAATTTCGCAGTCCCCGGGTACCATTGATGACGAGAAGGTCCGGTCCTCCCTTCTTGCAAGCTTTAGCTATAGGCAGTAATTCTCAGCCAGCTTTGGTCGACATCTTCAGGGCCAAGTCCCGACAAACGATGAGCTCACTTGCACCTGATAGGGCAAGAGTCACCCATAAGCTGCGGCATGACTCCAACAAGGGTTGAGATACCTTGACAAGGCGCTGAGCCTACTAGTTTTCACACCCTGGCCTCACCAGTAGGTAGTAACTTCGGTGAAACTGACCGTCTGGCCATTGTGTGAACACAGGTGTGGCTCGCCCCTTGACGGCGTCTCCCCAAGCTATCTGGGCAATAGGAGTCCATGTACTCAATTACCATAACCTTGGACGAAGCCATTGCCTGGAAAGCCCCAGGTAAACCATGGCCCAACGCGGGCCAACTCACCCTGTTGGCTTCTAGGGATACAATATCATCACTTTGTCAGAAGCGCTTCTGACAACGGCCCGCTACAAAAATGCAACCATATTTCAATTGGCAGCTACATACCAGACTGATTTAACATGTCAAGGTGTCAAGTCCATTTGGCAATCAGTACGATAGTCTTTCCGCCGGATTGTCGACAAACAGCACAGTGGACGGCTATTGGGCCTGGTGGCCTTTATGGCCATTACAAGCTATCCCAACGACGCTGATTTTTCGTGTGATGGCTCATCTGCATTGTCGTTATGCAGAGAAGTGGTGAGGCGGGGAATTCATTGCATGTACATATTTTCGCAGTTTTACTGCCTTTGCTTCTGTTGCTTCCTAGCTTCGGAGCTTCGTTCGTTTCACTTCGTTTCACCTGGTTTCACGGCTTCATATCGACCTTAGCTTAGTGCTACCGAGGCGATGCAGGCGAGCAAAAAAAAATTGAAGGATGTACGGAAATTTCTTGTCTCAAGTGTGGCCTGGAGTGGACTGATTGAGCTTTGCTGTGGAAATGGTGCTGGTGGGTACCGGATCTGCACTTCTGGTGCAGGGCTTTCGAAGGGTGATTCGCTCGTCCTTTTGGGGGGGCTGGAGCCCCCCCTTCTTTTGATTCCTTTTGCGGTGCCTCCTCGGCATCTTTGCTACACAGATCTTCGCATTCACTGTGCTGTCGCGTGGGTACTGGCTTTCATTGTTTTGTACGAAGCTGCAAATGTGAGAGAGGTATTCAATTTACAGCGGATTTTGGAGTTATCCTGCAGGACGGGCTCAACTTTGGCTAGACTACATGCAGAGCCACTTGACTGGGTGTTACCTCAGCCATCACAAAAGTTCTCCCTTCCCACTTGCGCTGGCTGTCACATACAAAGTCAAGCATAGAGGGCAAAGTATTGCTCGCGCCGCCTTCACCTCATGCTTGCCCTTGCACGTAACATCACGGAAACATCTTACAAGTGGCCGAGGCAAAAAGAATTCTACCCAGGCGGAATAGATTCTCCACTTGTATGGGCATATAGCACGGACAACACTCGAAACGCCCAGTGGGTAGTAGTACCGGCATCGCCTCGCAAGTGGTGGTTGTGGAACCCGCTGTATGACATCTGGCTGGACCAGCAAAATGACCACCCAAGCGCGGAGTGGTGGTCAATCCACCATATCCATTTTTTCGATTCCTGGCGTCTTACTCCTATGCATGCCAGCCACACCGATATCACACAACGAGCAGGCCGCCGCCTCAGGGAACATGTTCCTCAATGGTCAGCTGACCAAGAGCGACAAGCTGCAGCGCGGGTCTGGCGCAAACGTAATTCGACAGATACAAGTCAGGCCACATCTTCAGCAGCAAAAGCCCGTATCTCCCCGCCAGCCGCAACCGGGTGGGTTCCTGCTCCAGTGCAAGAACCCCAAACTGCGACTTATGAGGCGGCAGCCAAAGCAACATATGCCACCTTATCAGCGCTCTCGCTAGCTGCTGAAGCTACTATTATCAATCAAGCCCTTTATATTGTCAAAAAGCCCATTTCGCTTATATAAGGGTCTTATTAATGTTGACTGGCCCCTGGCGAGGCTCCAAATCAACATAAGTCTTTTTGCCAAAAGATATAGTGCTTTTGTCAAACGACATTTGATAGAGTCCCTGCTCACTACAGGCTCCTTCACTAAAGTGCTTGCGGAAATGCAGGAACTGAAATGGATTTTGCTAGAAGCGCAAATGACAAGCATGGCCCAAGTGGTCGCCACCTTGTTCCAATGCCTGCCTGACAATCTCCCCGCATTTCAAGGGGCAGGACCTGGTGAAGGCTATCGTCGTTTCCAGTCTCAGGAATTCTGGGACAAATCACTACTGGTCGCCACGCTAGCTTCCTTCAATCATGTGAAAAGGCGTCGAGAAGCTGGCACTGACATCACCTTCCCTGCAGTGTCTAATTTTGCACATATTCTCCATAATCGTTCGGTGTCCAAGAACACTGATCGCACCAAAGAAGCCAACTGTCGGCTCGGGTTGCCTTGGGATTCCTTAATGGTTTACTTCCCTATCAGAATGATCCCGGAACTAGCAGAGTACATGGGCAAGCTCCCAGGGACGGATGTCAGGGACTTCCAACAGGTGATTTCGCTTCCTCAGCAAGATGGCGACCCGGTGCTGAAGGTTGCAGAAGGCCAATTGGAACTGCCGAAGCCTGTCCTACCATGCACCCCGGCCACTGACCAAGCCTGTTCTGCTGGGCTCATCATACTACCATACTTGCATGTCTTAAGCATCTCAAAAACAATCGTCAATGCCAAGATTGAGATGAAGTTGCCTCGATCTCGCCCGCCATCAGCGAATGACGCTGCAGAGGTCACTGTCCGACATCAGCCACCACGGCCCTTTCCCCAATGCCAAGCCGAATCTATTTTGGGACAAGCTCATGCTGCCAATTTCGAAGCGGCATCTGCGGAGGCACTGCGTAGTGAATTCTTTGCAATCTCCCCTTGCCCAACGGAAGATGTCGTCAATCACACCTTCCCAGATGCGGTATGGCATCCTAAAGGCTCAGTGCCCTCCTTACCCCCAGCTGCCTTAGCTGCTTACTATAATGGAGAAGCTCGAGCAGAGGGAGGCATCAGCAGTGTCGTGCACAGCACAAATGAATGGCTTCAAAGATATGCCAGGGTTTCGCATCAATGGTGGCCCACCGTTCAGTTTCAAAGCCCTCATCAGGTTGATCTGCCAAAACTGCAGCAACTAGTACAAAGGCAACAACTACATCTCACTTCATCTACTGGGAGGGGCCATGCCTCTCGCCCACGTAGCCGAACTCCTGCAGACCAGCCGTCTCAACAGTCATCATCATCGAGACGTGCCACAGCGGGACGGAAAGCCTCACGCACCTTCCCGCACCAGTGAGGTGGAGGATATGGCTAGAACCGACAGGAGTTTGCCTCATGTCTGAACCGGACATTTCTCCCATTTACCCCTCTTCTCCCTTTCCCTTTTCCTTTCCTTCGCTTTCCCCCTTGCTTCCTTCTGTACACCAGCCTTCGGCTTGTGTGCGTTGGTCGCCTCTTTCCCCGGCCCCCCTCCTTCTTCCTTTCCTTTCTTTCCTTTCTTTATCCTTTCTCTCCCTCTCTCCCTCTCCCCTGCTTCCCTCGTACAACAGCCTTCGGCTCTTGTGCGTTGGTCGCGGATCTCCTCCCTCTTTCCCCTCCGCAGCCATTTCTGTTGCCATTTACTTAGCCCTTCGGGCTACGGGCGCACATGGCGTTGCGGTGCTGTTTGCCTTGTGTTGTGATCCAATCGCTGGACTAAGGATTGGTAGTGTCGTATGACGCTTCTATCTGGCTACTTTTTCTGCTTCGGTCTCAATTACTGCAAGTGATCTGCAGGTTTTTCTGCACTACTCAACAGGGCCAGTTTTCGCAGTCACATGCCCATTGCGAGGACACGGGTCAGAGCTTGGGTTCTATGTACCTTCGGGGAGAGACGAAAAGCTCTTCACCTCTTTCCTCTCTAGCTTCTCTCTGGCCATGTTGACTTAACCGCCATGCCCCTAGTTTCGTGGCATTTCTCACAGTCTTCACGGACGCAACTTATCACCCACGATTTGGTTTTCCAGGCTACTCAGTTTCGACACTTTCCGTGCTGCTAACCTACAATGGCAACTGGTGGAAACGACCTTAGGCTGCTCCCCCAGGTGTGGCACCTACGAGTATTCTTCGCCTGCAGTGCCAGATCAGCCGTAACCACGTGCAGAACTGCCAGACATACCAGTTTCACAACATACAGGCAGCTTCTTCCTTTCATCTCATAAGTTTCTGCTGCCTTGGCAACACAGCAAACCTTTTGCGACTCGAGCTGCAGCTCGACGAGCTCGGTGCCTTGAAGGACGTTTGGCTTTCGCTTGCGTTTGCCACTCGTCCTTCGGGCACTGGGCTTGACGCTGCTCCTCAGCTTCTTTCTCACCAGCAGTTACGATTTTTGGGCTGGTCTATCTCGTGAACTATGTGGCATTTGTGACCAAATCACTGGGCCTTCTCGTTTGCGTGTTGTCCACCCCACGTTACACTCCTACAATGACACGGTTGCTGGCAGGTTCTGCAACGACTTCCTTGCGCTGCGACACTGGGTGGTATGGCCTCTCTGGCTGGCCTTGGCTGGCCTTGGCCATTGTGCATTCGATGACATGTAGCTGCTGCATTGCGTTCGATTGCCTTCGAGCTTGTCTGGACTTTTGACCTTTTTCGCTGGCTTCACTCGCATTTTGTGATCGCTTGCTGACTTCGTCTGCCGAACTTGTACAGTCTTTTCGTTGTCTCATTGTAGGCTTGTTAATGCACCCTCATTGATTGGGATCTTTGAGTTTCTTTTGTTTTGACTTCAATGACCGCTGCCATCAGTGCACATGCGGCATCCACGCAGAAAAAAAAACAGGACGGGCTCAACTTTGGAGCCTCTGATTGGACGGGCTTGTGCAATCGATGGTTTCGATGATGATGCCCGGTTGGACGACTTCTGAGATGCGTGAGTGCGGAGTTTCACACGTTTCACCTTTTGATTAGTTTGCGACATAGAATCAAGTAAGATGACCTGGGCTGTGGTTTGCTTTTGGTGTTGGTTTTGGTGGGTTTGCTAGGTGTTGTTTGGTTCAGCAATGTATCAACTGCCTCTGCGTTTGATTGCCTTCGAGCTTGTCTGGACTATAGACCTTTTTCGCTGGCTTCACTTTCAATTTGTGATCGCTTGCTGACTTCGTCTGCCGAACTTGTACAGTATTTCGTTGTCTCACTGTAGGCTAGTTAATGCACCCTCATTGATTGGGATCTTTGAGTTTCTTTTGTTTTGACTTCAATGACCGCTGCCATCAGTGCACATGCGGCATCCACGCCGAAAAAAAAAGCTAGGTGTTGTTTGGTTCTTGGTTTGGTTTTTTTGTTTCTCTTACGGTCATCTTACTTTCAATTGAGGATCTTCTGATTCCTTTGCAGTCTTACTGGACATATACAGTAGTGACTTGCATTCCGTGTGCAATAGGCGCTACCCAGGGAAAAAAAACAGGCGGCGCCCCACAGTAAGATGGCAAAATTCCTAGAACCCTTACACTTAAAGTTGCGCCTGCAACACGCTCCAAAGTGGAACGACAAGTTCCCAGACGCATCCCTTAGACTTGAAGTTGCGCCTGACGCACCCCAAAGTGGAGTGGCAGGTTCCCAGAGCAATTGCTGCGCCTAAAGTTCCGCCTGCAATGCTTTGTGGCGGCTGGAGGTTCTTTCTTTGCTACTGTAAAACTGCGCTTGCGGCGCCCCAAAATCCAGTGAAAGGCTCCAGCTGCATTTCCTTCACTAAAACTTGGGGATTGCGGCGCCCCAAGGTGGAGCGGAAAAGGTCCCACAGATGCATTCACCGCACTTAATTTTCTGCCTGCGGCGCTCCGTGGTGGAGTGGAAGGTTCTTAGATGCTGCCATAGATGTCAACATGGGAGTGGAAAAGTTCCTAGATATATTTTCTCAGCTAAAACTTGCGCTGGCGGCCCTTCATGAGGGAGAGGTTGCAGATGCATTCCCGGCCCGAAAAATTGCGCCTGCGGCGCCCCAAGTTGGAACGGAAGCTCCCGCATGTTTTCCTCTGACTAAAACAGGTAGCCGTGGCGCCAAATAATGCAATGAACATTAGGCAAATGCTTTTTGACATTGAAGGTTGTTTTTGTAGCGCCCAAAGTGGAGTGGAAGATTCCAATTGGCAATTGTTTGCGTTCAAACTTTGCAACGCTGGCGCTTTTTCATGCAATTTTCAGACGCGATATGTGAGTGTCTAACCATCCTCCCCATCCCCTTCCTCAATAATAATAATGATACAATAATACATGACAGGACTCATGTTGACGCAGTCGCCGCGAAATCATTGCTTGGTGGGGGCGTCGGGGAGGAGGGAGCCCCCATGAAAGCAATTTTCCGTATTTTAGGCCATAAGCAGTTCCGCAATAAAAGGAAAGCCCAAATGTTGGAACTTGAAAAGCATCAGTTTTCCAAGGACGTATGGCAGTGCGCCGGCAGTAGATAGCGGCGTTTGTGTTTCCATCAGAAGAACGCATATCAGTTTATTCCGGCAAATTGAATTTATCATGTTTCACACACGGATTTCTCTTGCATTTAACAAGTATTGGTTTTGTTGCATCCAACAATGCATCCAGAAACGATTTTTGGTGGAGGACAGATCAGCTAAAAAATTATTGCCGGAACAAGGCTCGGGCCCCGTTTTTGGAACCAATTTTGGTGCCCAATTTGGCCCGCTTCTTTTTTAAATTATATGAAAGACGTTCCCAAATCGGGGACCGAAAAAACGTACAAACATGGGAACCCGTTTCATGGTTTTAAAACCGAAACAAACCGTGGATTCTTTTCAGGTGCCATCTGGAAAGTCTTACGCGCTTTCTGCGTGCCAGATTTTTTTAAAAAAATAGTTGTTCCGATATCATGAGCTAACATGAACGAGAAAAGTTAGAATGAACATTGAATTTTTCTGACGTAGAAGCCCTTGTGCATTCCAACTGTACAAGGAGAGATGGCAGCAGGGATGTAAACTGTGCATTGCGTGAAAGAAGAGTGGCAAGGAGTGCCGATGCACGTGCATCGGTTTTCATCGCCACACACTTATCAGAGCCAGTGAATTGTTGCCACTAGAATCTTAGAAGAGTGGAGCGAAACAGTCACTACCGCGAAAAAGAAAGAGGTATCAAAGTTGCACACCTACGGGGCAACCAAATCCGCACTTGTCGCATCAAGTCATTCGAGATAGAAGCCTTTTAGTGAGTGGAGTGTACAACCAAGCAAACAGTTTTCTTCATTGCTGCACACAAACTTGGCTGTCCGTTGCTGTGAATTTGCTCCAGCACTTTGATTTTCCTCTTGAAAGGTTGTCGTTTTTCTTTCCCTGATTGTCTACAAGGCATTTTTGAGGGTTTACCAAGTTTTGTCTCATTTTAAGCATCAAGAATCACCCAGGCTTGTTGCCGCGCCCCAGCTTCTGATGCAAATGCGCCTGTTGCCGCACCGCTGTGCGTTTTTTGCACAAATCTTGACTTCCAAAAATTGGGTTCCAGATCTGTTTTTTGCGATTTCAATTTGCGCGTGTGGTTTTGGCCCGGGCGCCGTGGTGTTTTTGCGGTCCTGCCGGGCGCCGTGGTGTTTTTGCGGTCCTGATTTCAAACGCGTTTCTTGCATGTATTTTTCCAAATTTCATCATCATCCATCAACGTATGGATAATGTCGGTTTTTGCCTTGCAAATGTGTTTCTCGCCACAGAGCTATGCAATTTGTGCGGATTTTTTTCCCAAAAACCCATCGACGTTGTCAGCTGTGTTGCGCGTTTGAAACAGCAACTTGCATTTTTTGTTCATCGTTTTTGCAATTGAATTGAAAATTTCCCTGTGGACGAGCCGGCTATCCAGGAACAAACACTTTAAAAAAACCATATCTTTGATATGATTCGTATCACTCATGCACGCGCGTATTTCATTTTTTTCTGATCTGATTGATTGGCGGCTGCAATTTTCCACAAGACCAACATTTGCCTTTCAATTTTTTTCGATCGCTGTCATTGTCATCATCACAAGCCACCAATTAATCACTCACCATTGGTGTCACCACAGTCAGACTGATCATCATCGCCCAGCTCATCAGTAGCCAGCAATTCAGATTCTCACCTAGTGGATTTCGCTAAATTAGTGACACTGAAACCAACATGCAATGGTTGATGACGGTTCATGATGATTGGACATGGTTAACGATGGTTAAGTGTGATACTGATGGTAACTGTGGGTTTTCACCATTTCACGATCATCAATCATTAGCCATTAATAAACATCAATCATAGTTGGGGCATACAGCCATTTGTGGATGCACTGGAAACCAAAAAAATCTTATCCGCAGCTGTTGTGTCCCAATATTCATGAATCCGTGCATTTGTCGAAAACATTTTTTTGGTGGTTGGTTGGTTCTTTCCTCCTTTTTGTAAGGCAAACGCAAACATTGTTGGGTCGCAAAAAAACATTTCAGAAGCCAAGTATTCGCAACACGGCGTAAAAACGAACCGTTTGGAATCATGAACCATGATTCAATTGAGATTATCCACTATTGACATCAACTTTACGATAGTAAACATGATTCACCAAGACAATTTCCAATGGCAATAAGACAATGAGCAATGGCGGCAGATACGACCGAAGGGCAAGGTTGGAAGCTGAGCAACTCAAATTCGTCGGAGGAATCCCAGTGGCACTGGAGGTAGAAAGTTGGTTGGAGATAGGCGTTGGTTTGATAATGAACCAGTGGTATATAGTGGTTAGATGTGGTCAATAAGGGTTTCAGCCATTGGTTTATAAGGCGATAGTAATCCACAATGGTTCATAAACCAAAGGTTGATTTATTGGGGGGGTGTACCATTGAATGGCAAACCGAGGCGTTTGGGGGAACCCCCCCTACATATCAACCAGGGGTTCATGAATCAGGGATTGTCATTACACGCAAAAGTAAAGCCATTTTTACACTTTCAGTGTGTCTATGCTTTTGTTGAAGGCTGGTTTACCCAGTGAATCTGTGCAAATACTTCTGCAGATCTAGTGTAGGCAAGCCAAGGATTCTCAACTGCAGGCGATTGCCCGGTAGTGGTTCCTTGATTCGGAAGTAGAAATTACGTACAAAACATTTCAACTGACCTCTATGGATAGACTGCATGTCTCCTGCTGTATCTATGCCTACGATTTGAGGCGCGTCACAGTAACTCCTCCAGCTCCGGGCGTTTGGCGCTTCATTTTTCAGCGGTAAACTCTTGGAGTTTTCTTTTCTTAGCCAATGACCAGCTATCGGAAACCTATTTTTGAGGAACAAATTGTTTTGTTTTTTCGAGATATGGGTTTGTATCAAGGATGGAGTTCTCAAAATCGATGTTTTCCGAAGCAACACTGATCATTTGGGAAGTGTTGAGGGTACTGACAACAATTGTCATCAAATCATCAAATTATATTATGATCATGATTCGGTGACATTGTATGATTGGGGATCTTCAAAATCCAGGCATGTGAAAATGATTTGGCATTGTTCAGTCATTATCTATTGCAAATGTGTAGCGAAGGATCCTTCACTCTGTTGGTGGTGTTGAGCAGTGTCCACTTGAAGCTGGTTTGGCGTTGGCAACCTTTCGTAGACATGCAAGCCACTCTTCACGTTTGCAGTGAGACCCTATGGCCGGACCCATCAGAGACGCTGCAAAAGCATGATCAAACGTCATGTTCCGAGTTCATGTTTATACATTGAACTCATCAACCATCATTCACGCCTTTCTATGAACAGAAGAAATCATCATTAGCTGTTAGCTACCGTCGTTCTAACACCTCGAGGCCAGGGTGATCTAGAGCTAAGATAATTTACAAATTGTTGCCAGCTGATTAGATTCCTATATGCTACATTGTTGCTTGTTGCTAGTTGGATAACAGTTTCCTTGCATCGTTGTTTCGATTCCCATGTGGCTAGTCCAAACAATATAGCCATTATCAGGATTCTTGATGGTAACTGGCAATATCATAATCCAACAACTATCAAGAGATAACCAGATGATCATATCTGATTATTAATAGACTCACAATAACCCAGAGATAACCAGATAATCATATACATATATATATACCCACATATATATATATATATACACCCACATATATATATATATATACCCATATATATATATATATATGTATATATATATAAATATATATCCATATTGATATACGTGTTAAATCATTGATAATGAGCCAATCACACAAGATTTTCTTGGCTGAGGTGGCGTGAATGGAACCAGCTCGCCAAAGGTGGAGCAATCCAGTGCAGCACAGGAGGACAGGTATCCCCGCGCTGGAGCAGCGTTTTCCGGTGGCTCAGGCGACGTTTTCGCTCCTTCAATGGACCCGCCTGTGGTATCCTCCTCTTCCGACGCTGTGTCAGGAGGTAGTGTTGGATCATTTGAACACTTAGTACGTGGTTGTTTATTAACCATGGTCATTAAGCACTCAGATGTGCGGGTTTCAGGGGCGTTTCTTTTTTTTTGACCATGGTAAAGAGTGCTGAATGCCATGGCTTCCACACCAGCTGCTTCAAGTAGGGGACCAGTTTGGAACTACTCAGGGACTGGGTGAAGTTGGCACAGCGCGCGGCCGAGGCTAGGCTTGAACTAGTGGAAGTCATCACGACATGTTTGTGGGTCTCCATGTTCTAGATCTCAGGTGACATATGAAAATAGATAAAGACAGTGCTATGTATGTCTACATTTGTACAAATAGATGCAGTTGCGCGCATACATATAAGATACACAATATACTGCACAAAGATAGGTGTATCAAACATGCTTTCTATTTTACAGACAGCAGGCGGTTGGTAATTTCGTACGCAGTTATTGTTGAAAACATACATTGGAAAATGTTGCAAAAGGATCGGAGAAGAGGATGCTAGCTGCTGATGGTCAAGACTACGCTTCAGATTGGTAGTTACGGATGCTGGGGAGTAGGTCCCCTGCACACACCTTCTTAGGTCCATCCAATCAGCCTAAAGATGGGCGTTGGGAGCATAAGTTTTTGGACAAGAGCAGTGTGGCAAGCTGACGCCTGTTCTCCTGGATGTTGTCAACTCGCCAAATGGGTATGTGTAAGACATGGGTGTGGCCCGAACTTTTTCCAATCATATTTGTGTTATGTTGAAAAAATCATAATTTTCCCATCATATATTTTTCTCTTATAGGGGTTCCCAAAAATAGTGGGCTATTATTATGAATGACCCATAAACAGGATGATTTGGGGGGACCCCTATTTTGAAAAACATCCATATTTGTTGGGTCAATACCCTGCACCCCTGGCTCTTCGCCATAAATGACAAGCTGAGCTGTTGGTTTGTTCCCCACCTGTCAGGTGAGGGTTGTTAGATTTTATCAGAGCTGACTTCTCCTCCTCTCCTCCTTCCCTCTCTCCTCCTCTCCTCGCCGGTCCTCAACCACGACCAAGCGCGACTAGTGGTCGCTGCCGGACCTCAACCACGATCATGTATGCCTGCTGGTGGCTGCCGGACCTCAACCACGACCATGCACGACCAGTGGTCGCTGCCGGACCCCAACCGCGACCAAGCGCGACTACT
>VSDK01016009.1:135807-151842 GCA_009767595.1 Symbiodinium kawagutii
CCACTCTGGGTCCACTTGGTCGCATGATTTCCTTCATTTGTCTCCCATTTGTCCTTCATTTGTCTCCCCTTTCAATCCTCACTCTGGGTCCACTTGGTCGCATGATTTCCTGTACTTGTCTGCCATTTGTCTTTCATTTGTCTCCCCTTGCTCTCCCACTCTGGGTCCACTTGGCCGCATGATTTCCTGTATTTGTCTCCCATTTGTCCTTCATTTGTCTCCCCTTTCTCTCCCACTCTGGGTCACTTGGCCGCATGATTTCCTGTATGTGTCTCCCATTTGTCTTTCATTCGTCTCCCCTTTCTCTCCGACTCTGGGTCCACTTGGCCGCATGATTTCCTGTACTTGTCTCCCATTTGTCTTTCATTCGTCTCCCCTTTCTCTCCGACTCTGGGTCCACTTGGCTGCATGATTTCCTGTACTTGTCTCCCATTTGTCCTTCATTTGTCTCCCCTTTCAATCCTCACTCTGGGCCCACTTGGCCGCATGATTTCCTGTACTTGTCTTCCATTTGTCTTTCATTTGTCTCCTGCTTCCCTCCGAATCTGGTCCACTTGGTCGCATGATTTCTTGTACTTGTCTCCCATTTGTCCTTCATTTGTCTCCCGCTTGTCTCCCAGCCTGGGCGCATGGTTTCCGTCACGTGTGTCTCATTATTTTCATTCGTCTCCCACTTATCTCCCACTCTGGTTGGTCGCGTGATTTTTCGCACTTGTTTCCCATTTGTCTTTAATTTGTCTCCCGTGTCTCCTCTGGGTCCAGTTGGTCGCGTATTTTTCTCACTTGTCTCCCATATGTCTTTTATTTGTCTCTTACTTGTCTAGTCTACTGCTCTTGGTCTGGTTGGTCGTATGATTCCCTTCACTTGTCTCCCATCTGTCTTTCATTTGTCCCCCACTTGTCTCCCACTCTGGGTCCGGTTGGTCGCATTGTTTCCATCACTTGTCTCCCATTTGTCAGGTAAACTATCAGCATTGAGATACTCGAACGTTTATCATTTCCTGTTTGGGGTCAACGCTGGTATAATTCATTGCAAAGTGGTGGAGAATAGTGGTGAATTCACCAAACAGTATTGACTCAAACATTTTGTTGACACTGCTCACAACGTTTGTTGTGAGAGCCTTCAGGGACCTTCTTGTTCGGTTACACAGCCAACCCAGGCGCATGCGGAAAACACAGGTGGGGCCGGGATCCAGTGTGCCTGGTGGGGATGGGTGGTAACTATTATAACCAACCATCCCGAATAGGGGTAGGTCGGCTAGGTGAACACCCTAACCAGGGTACACCACAAAGACAGCTACTTGTAATTTTGGAGGCGCTTATCAGTCAAACCATTGGTTCTCCCGCTTCGGGCAGTGTTGAATATTTCGACTGCAGTCAAGGGACTCCGGTCATTTCAGGTGGTTGGACAGCAGTGAACATTTCATTGTTAGCGGCCCCGGGCCATATCGCTGCCTGGAGTGGCTGGCTGCGAAGCGGATATTCAGTTGGATATCCTCCCAGGCAGTACCCTCTAGTAATTTAACATGGCAATGGAAAATCCACCATAAATGGATCACTTCCCAGGGTTTCTCTATAGAATATGGTGATGTTCCATTGCCATGTTAAACTACCAGAGGGTAAGAACCCAAAGAGAACTATCACTTCAGCCCCTCTGTAAAAACCGCACAGCTTCACAGCCCTACTTTGGGACAACCCGTTGACAGCGATAACACCAACAAGCAGCCCTTGGCTCGAAGTTGTTTGCAGCCCAGCTGGTTTTCCAAGTCGCCCACCTCGTATTCTGAGCTGGTTTTGTCCATTGGTTTACCTCTATGGTTTGATCCTCAACTATCAACGCTGACATTTACTTGATCACTTAGTGAATTGATGAATGGTTAAGGAGTGCCTGGTCGATAGTCATTCATGTTCGTTCATTTAGCAATTGGTGACTGACTCTGGTTTTCTCTATGGTTAAAGTCCACTAGTCAAGCCAAGAAGGTTTGACAACCAATGGTTGGTCATCGATGAACTCATGAATTACTGGTCAAAGAACCGTTGGTTCTCAGAAACTGAGCATGATGAGTGAGATTTAATGAGCCCTTAATCAGACCTTATGGATCAGTAATTGTGTCAATGGCGCATAATAGTTGCAGATGGTTCGTTAAGAAACTAACACAGATTCACCATTGAACTGCTGATCAATCAACTGTCAGTAAGTTTTTAGCATTTGTGAAGCAACTTTTGGATATTATGTGTCAGATATCAGACCAGGCTAAAGCAACTATTGACATATTGATAGTTGGGTATGAACCCATGAGCTAAATGTCGGTCATTAGTCAGCTAAGAGGGTTAACAACTTTTGATAAACCTAATGGTTTATAGCCTGTTGCCAACATCAATAGTTGAGTGACACATATGAACACTTTTTGTGCCGTTTCCACCATCATCAGATATCCATTATCACCAAGTATCAACAGTTTTCTATTGGTTAACAGCCAACGATTGGCGAACTGTTTCCAAATTGCTTGGTGAGTCTTGTTTGGCAACTCAATATTTTTGGGTTCCATTGGGCTGTTAACCATTTTGGCTCCATTGGTGAGTCAACTCAATATTGGTGCACTTCTGACTTCAAGGGTGCCATTGAGCTAGCTGATTGGTATAGCTTTGTCTACCCGTTTCCGCTTTAGATCTGCCCTTGGGCTGCGCAGGGCTTGCAGGGCAGCCGATTGAGTTTGGGTGCCCAAAAAAGGTGTCCATGGAAAAACAACACCTCCCTGTTGGTTCACTGGTGAAAGCTGGGGCAATTTCACAATTTTTCAGGTAACGTTTTCAACGAATCGGTCTATTTAAAACACAAGGTAGCCCCACTGATTTCGCTCCCAACAAACAGATCCCAAAATAGTGAACATTTGCTACGACCCAGCTAGCCATTTCAGCTAGCCCCCTATCTAGCTGGACCACTCGATCTACTTTGGGGTCTATTTGTTGGTCACTACCCGTGGGCCTCCAGCAGTTTTGTATTAGCCGAAATTCGCAATTTGATTATAAGTGACTTCGTAACTGGCTTATGGTTATAGTGTCAACTTTGCAACTGTCTTAGTACCTGGATTTAGAAACTCCTTACTTTGTCATATCTACAACAAGTGGTTTACGAACCAACTTATAGCTGTTGTCATTACACGACGTTATCACTGAAGACAGTAAGTGTGGAAAAATTATCTTTTTGCAATCTACTTGTTATTCTCTACTCATTACAAAGTTATCACTGGACTTATATGTGTTGTCATTATCTACTCATTGGGCTTCATAGTCGGCCGCTTCTACTTTCGAGTTCCCCTAGTGACATGTTCACAGAACGGGAATCTCCACAGGACGCCGCAACCTTTGAGCCCGGAGCCCAGTGACCACCTGGGACTCGCCCAACGGCAGCGGATTCCGAGTGGGTCATCCCACAGCTGGTTGCCATGCTGCTAAGCTACCAGGAGTGGCCGGACCATCTATAGTTGCCAACCATACTAGCATCATTACTGTCTATAGTGGGGACGGTCAAAAATCGTGTTTCTCAAGTCATTCAAAGGCTACCCCCAGTCCAGTTATCATCATTTTTTTTACCATGTATAGTAGTAAACCAACCAAAATTTTGTGGGCGCCCTGTGGCACTTGAGAAAGCTCCTTACATGGCTTCTGGAATGAAGGTTGGAAGATGGGAGTTCTCCATGGGGGTCCTGGCCTGGTCACAATCAACGAGTTGGAGATCGGGTATGGACGGATCCCATGTTGTAAGTTGTGGTAAGTTATCCGCAACGAGGGGGTAAAGGTTCGAAGTCCTGGGCCATATTTAGCAATGGGGATTTCGTATGAACGTATGGTTCATCATGGCAAACGATTGCTGCATGATTGCATAGTTCAGTGGTACTAAGTAGTATGGTGAATGGTCAACTTTTACCAGCTATGAGTTGACCATGCTTGTTGTTAACCATCAAAAAGACCTAAAAATTGCCAATTGGCAATGGGTAAAAATCCCGTACCCTTGGTTCCCTATCATTCACCATGTTCTCCCTATTGTTATTGGTTATTAGCCCGCATTTTTGGTTGGTTAATATTGACCCATAGCCAATTCATGTTTCATGGTGCGATTCCACCAGTAGCTTGAACCAACAGCAACAAGTGATATGCTTTCCCTGGGCTTTGATGCGTTCCTGGGGGGGTGGATATCCATCCGTGAAAAACACCAACTGGCTGGTTCCTGAGCGATGCGGAGCCATTACTCATCATTCGGTAGACATTGCGAACCAATAGTTAGCCGTTTACATGGGTATGAAGAATCATGAGTCAATAATGATGCAATTCTGACCGCTACTAGCCGACATTTAGCTGGTTATTAAGCTTAGTTGGTCTGTTCACTATTGTTCAGGCTGATTATCCCTCTCTGATCAACCACAGATCTGCTTTGATCAAGCATTATCTAGATTATTCAACATCATTAGCAACCACTATTAATTAACCGTTGTCAGTGATGAGTTTGATCAGGCTTATGAACCACGGGATCCTACCAACCATACACCAACCCAACTTTCTGTATGCAATGTGGCGTCTCGAGGTTCGGCAAACCACCGCCGCTTCCAAAGGAGGCCATCGCGGCAGAGCTTGTAGCAGACATTTTGGTCAGTGTTCATGCTAGTTTCTATGTGTTTATAAGGGATAGGTGGTTAATCAATAGTTGATGATATCGTCAATGATCATGGTTAATTAATGGTTAACTAATGAGCAAGCTAGGGATCTTGGTAATGTGGTTTCTATGACTAATCATCTAAATGGTCGTGTATAAGGGATGATGGTTAGCGAATGGTCAAAAATATAGATAATAATCAGCAATGACATCCATTAGTCTCTAGGGTCATTCTGCGCGGGGAAACGGCAATTTTCCGGAAGTTAAACATCACTATTTCCAACAGGTAAACTACCTATGGTGGATTTGCAACGACTCAGCTGGTTTAGAGTCACGATGGATCCAGGTGTTAGCACCATCAGAGGCGCACCATGGGTGGTGATTTCAGCAAAGAGCTGGATCTCTGGATCATGAAAGACTCGATAGTAGCTTGAGACGCAGGGTGATGGCTAATGATACCTGTTTACGTGGGCGGAGCATCAATCTAGTGGTGATGTGGATGGTGGATCATGATAGTTGATACTGGTTCAATAGTGAGAAGCAATAGTTGCTGATGATTTGCCATGTTTTAGAAAGTGATTGACAGTGGTGTGCGATAGCGACAATAGACACTGCCAACAGCTTCATGGGCTCATCAGCCATCAGTAAAGCGTACAGACATGGCTAATCACATATTCACTGCTGATTGCCACTCATGGGCAATGCTGATGCATGGTGTTTACATACCAAGAACAACCTTGGTGATGTGTCTATGCGACATCTTCAAAGATCTTGGAGGTGTATCGATGAGGTGCAATTCACAGACCAATTTTTGGCAGTAAACCTACCTTGAAGATCCTTGAAATAGCTGTTTCTGAGACTATCAGCTACTTGGATGTTTTTACAACCCCTACAGAGTGATACCCCTACTTAGCCAAGTTGGTTTGTTCTTCTAGGGTAACAACTACTTATGGTAGCTTTAGCTAAATGGCATGTTAGCCAACTCATAACTGGGGGGTACCAGCAGTGGATAAGCATTTTTGAACGTCACCAGGCACCAGCAGTTGAGATGCGAAGCTCCCAGTAGTCAGCGAGTGATGCAAACCTTC
The DNA here is from genome assembly GCA_009767595.1 of Symbiodinium kawagutii. NCBI lineage: Eukaryota > Dinophyceae > Suessiales > Symbiodiniaceae > Symbiodinium > Symbiodinium kawagutii. The sequence continues at coordinate 141,547 of VSDK01016009.1, forward strand.
CGCGCTCAGATGCCGATTCAGAAGCTGCGCCGGAATCTGTCTGAGCTGGGGTGCTCAAGGACGCAGTTGCTGGGATTTCCCAAGCCTAAAATGGGTGGTTCTTAGGTCAGAGGGAAGCCCCATGACATGGTTGGTTTACTACTATAAATGCTCAATATGAAGGATGACTTTGGGGAAGCATACCATCTATGGATAAAAGGAAGGCCTCATCAATCATCATGAACCCTCAAAAAGCCGATTTATGTGACAACGGGAGAGTACTGGATGTGCCAGGAAACTTCTTGGCTTGACATTATCGGGGTTCAGGGCATGCCTCAGGTGTCATCTCGGAGTCACCCTGTGATCCAGCACTATCCCTCATGATCAACCCGCAGCCATGATCAACCAGTCACCACCATCACCCGTCAACCATTCTCAGCTACTAAGCGTTATGAACCCAGACATTAATCGATTCAGAAATTCAGCGCGAGCAAGAACTACGAGCAAGAAACTACGACCGAGCAGGAAACCAAAACGTCACGACCCGGAAACCAGAACGTCCCCGACCATTGCAACTCACCAACAAGAATCATTCACGAACCCATCAAGCATCATCAACCAGCAATGAAATCACAACTTACCAACACAACTCACCAACACAACTTACCAACACAACTCACCAACACAACTCACCCATGATTCATGGCTTCCCCTTCAGTCGTCATGAATGAAATCGAATGCCGCTTCCCTCGAGGCTGGATGCCATCATGGCACGGCTCAAGCCGCCCCGAGAGGTGCCAGCGGAGTGCCTTGATGCGAAGCCATGGATGGCTGTGCTGGTTCACATCCTTAACCAGGCTGTCTTCCCCATGAAATTGTTGCTTAATATTGATGGTTAAGAGCTGGACCCAACTCGCCATGTGAATGAAATTCGAGTGTTGAATGGTTCATTGATGATTCGTTGATGGTTCATGGATGGTTCGTTGATGTTTCGTTGATGGTTGATTGATGGTTGGTTGATGGTTCATTGATGGTTCGTTGATGGTTCGTTGATGGTTCGTTGATGGTTTGTTGATGGTTCATTGATGGTTCATTGATGATTCGTTGATGGTTTAGGTGGTGATTTGTTGATATCAAATGATGGAAAGTTTGTGATGGATAATTGATGCTACTGCGAGTCTGAATGACAAATGCTGCTGGGAACATAGATGATCTTCGGTGATGATGGCTGAGGGCGTCCATGCTGGTTCTTACAAGCCGCAACTGACCGAGGCCCACTGCAGTGCCCTCTCGTGTCCTGGTGAGTGGTCAGGTGCCGGGATGGGAACCTAGGAATACCACCCACGAACTTGGAGCATGATTTGCAACCAACCACTTTGGATATCCGACTCATTGGGATCAACTAGGGATATGACTCCAACAAATTTGTGATCTGGATATCATGGTATTTCCAACTCATTTTGGCGGTATCCTATTGCTTTTGGCCATATCCCGATGTTGATTTTAGGCAGAAATAAACTAGACAAAAGCCCAAGGATATGCACCTCTCATGTTTCTCAACAGTTGAAGAGAGCTACCAAACAACGCGAAGCTGCAGTGATGGAGCGTCCCCACAGCTGCAGCCCCTTTTGGATGGTTGGTGCCCCAACAGTGAAACAACCAGCACGTTCACAGTTAAGTTACAGGTTTCCTACGATGAAATGGTGGTTTCTCAAGTCATGGGGTACCCCCAGTTTCATCCAGTTTATTAGTCGTTTCCCACCTGCCAGGTGAGGGTTGTTAGATGTTATCAGAGCCAGTCCTTCTCCTTCCTTCTCCTTCCTTCTCCTTCCATCTCCTTCGTCGCCTCAATTGCCAGTGTCCGATGTCAGTGAGCACCGCTGGACCTCAACCGCCAGTGTCCGAGCTCAGTGAGCACCGTTGGGTCCGCCAGAGTCCGAGCTCAATGAGCACTGCCGGACCTGAACTGCAGAGTGCCAGAAGATATGCCAGATAGAATGTCAGAAGATATGGGAGATAGAATGCCAGAAGTATACGTCAGATAGAATGCCAGAAGTATACGTCAGATAGAATGCCAGAAGTAAATGCCAGATAGAATGCCAGATAGAATGCCAGTAGATATGCGAGATAGAATGCCAGAAGTATACGTCAGATAGAATGCCAGAAGTATACGTCAGATAGAATGCCAGAAGTAAATGCTAGATAGAATGCCAGAAGTATACGTCAGATAGAATGCCAGAAGTAAATGCTAGATAGAATGCCAGATAGAATGCCAGTAGATATGCCAGAAGTAAAATGCCAGAAGTATATGCCAGAAGATATGCCAGATAGAATGCCACCACGTTATGCCATGACGGGGATCACTCAAAGTAAAGTAATTTATAGTAGGAAGTAAGCATATTTTTTGGGTTCCCTATTTTGAGAAACCACCAGTCACAGAGCAGGTGGATGCAAGGGGCAGGGTCCTGCAGGGTTTTGGTGGGTTGGGGACCAGGAGTTGTCCATGGAACACCCAAAAATGGTTGGTTTATACCACGAATAGTTAATGATCTTGATATTTTGGGTCCCCTATTTCGAGAAACACCCATATGATGGTTGTGGGCCCGAATCCACTTAGTAATGGGGGATAATCACCAGCAATAATGTGGAAAACAATGGAGCATGATGGAGGAACGGGGGGCACAGGGTTTTGACATGTTTTGACCCATAGCCATATCTACCATAAGTGGTAGTTAACCCTGCTACAAGCTCAGTTCACAAATTGGGGGATACCAATTTGTAGATCCAATGCAAAGCCATCCTTTTTTCATATATTGCTATCGCACGTGCTGAGTTCTGGCCATGGTTCTGTAATGCTCTTCATCAACCAGTATGAAACAGAGCACGGTCAATTTGTACTGCTTGTCATTTAGTTATGCCACCATCAAGTATATTCAGACTAGTCAAGTTCAACCATATTGAACACCAATTATTGGGTAAGCCTAATTGCAACGTGACTATACCACTCGTCAATCATATTGACTGCTGTTGAACCTTGTTCACTCTCATCAATCATGATGTGCCAGTCTGAATCGCAATATCAGTATCTGTAACGATAGATCCGTATTAATAACCCTCCGTATTGTATGGTAAATCACAAGCTCTTTGAGGTAAACTGAGTGTGGTTTGTCAATATGTATCTACCGTTGCACGCTTCTTATTCCTAGCTGTGAACGTTCATTGCTAATGGGTAACCCCTGCTGAATATTCACCCTCGCCGACCACAGGGTTCATACTAATGGCGCCTGGCATTAAATTCATGAAATACGATTGGCCATAGATTCAGCACATTCAGGTTTGACCAGATATCAACCACTAACTAACCATCAAGCTTTATCATAACTTGCTAATTCACCACCAGTTGCCACCGTAGAAATCAACCATATATTAGCCATCAATCAACCAATCTACCGTGGAAAGTAACCACATATCAGACATTCATCAACTAATCAACCATGGAAATTAGCCATATCTCAGCCATCAATGGACCACATATTAACCATGAAAAAAACACCTGTAGCACCCCCCCCCCCAGGCATTGAAACCTGGGCATCCCCATCCCGTTTCGACGCCTCTCCAGCCCGTGACCTACCGTGGCCGATCGCAACAACCCGTGCATTGTGTGGTGGGCGCAGGCGGGGGACGCCAAGGGGTGGTGCCTCCAAGTCTTCTGCGAACTTTTGGTCCAGAAAAGCGGCTTGCAATGGATAAAGGGTTGATCAGCTGCTTTCACATATATACATACAGATACATCCATATTTCTTTTTACATGCATGTGCTACTTGTTGATTTACATATTTGTATGTATATATATATATATATACGTAGATACACGCAGGTATGTATCTTGTGATATCTTGTGTATATTATGTATCTTATGCATGCCTTTATCTTTGTATATATTTTCTTCCGTGTACTTTGGATATGTCTTGCATGCACACCAACATCAACGAATCAGCAATTTTGGTTTGGAGGACACCCCTGATAGACTCCCATGGACAAAGTCATCGAAGGACACATCATGTCTAGGGCATAGTCTCTTTTTCATCAAACGATGGATACACTTGTGGTAGAGCCACTCACTAGTACAGTATGTCCTCAAAGTTTGGTGGCATATCACCAACAACCAGCCACTTAATTGATTGAATAGATTACTAATCATCAATTAGCCATCACTGATTGATTGACCATCAATCATCTTCACTTGACCATCACTCAAACATGAACTAACCATCGAGCGATCAGTTCACCCACCAGAGATCACAACACAGACCACAGCCCGCAATTGAACCATCGGTCACCATGTGGGTGTTTCTCAAGTCATAGGGGTGCCCCTAAATCATCCATTAATAGTCATTTATAGTAATGAACCAACCATAACTTGTGGGGTTCCCTATGGCTTGAGAAACCACCATGTCCTCTTCAATGAACCATGGCTCTGATGGATGGTGAATCATGCTTAATGTCTGCTGGCTGGTGGTTGTGAGGGAGAGCCTCGCCAAGGGGTGTCCCCATGGCCCTTAAAAGGGGTAGCAATTCGGAGCTGGTCAACTGATGGCCAAGATTAGTGGATGCTGACTGGCATCAACTAGTTGATGCTACTTATTGCCTGTAGATTTCGGTGATTTGGTGGTTTTCAAAATAGGGAAGCCCCAAAGGATGGTTGGTTGATTGTTGTAAATGGTCAAAAAACTGGATGATTATGGTACCCCTATGACTGGAGAACCTCCCATTTATTCATGCTCAATGACGGTTGATCATGAAGAATCATCACCTTGCTGCACCGGGTTTTTAGGGAATTCTTCGAAGGTGATGCCAACACCTGGTCTGTTCCATTGTTGCTTCGGATCTGGGGAGGGTGAAACGACCCACTGACCCGGAGCGCACTCCGCGTTTTGCATATATCTGACGCGTATCAAGAGCAGATAAGTAAACAAACATTTCAACATGTCTGTATAGATGCAAACATCAACACACATTTTTTTACATTTATTTTTATATGAAAAAAATGCATAAATAGATTTGCGAATCAATATGCTTAGACCAAAATCATCCTGGAGTAATGATTGAGTCCCCCGGCCTACTGTATATGCTGGCCGCTTTTTTCAGGTTTGCTTAGGATGATTGCACTTGGATGATTGCCTCAGTGACAGATAGCCATTGATGCTTGGTGGTGGCTACCCCCCAACAATATCAAGCTGTAGAGGTTTAAAGCACATGAACGTTCATCCCCAAACCACGGCTTAGATTCATGTGCGTTGGCGGGGTTTCCATCACTATGAGTAAGGGGTTTTCCAACAACTTGCCCAGCAACATTTGTTGTTTGTCCAACCTCAAGTCACAGGTGGTTTCCTTATAAATGATAGTTGCTTTACCTTCAAATATATAATGGCTGTCAACTGGGATGCTTAGAAGGTACTGCCATGGACAAAGCGACTTCTTGTTACGATCATGGGAGTGCTGGACACCAATGAAAGGAGTCCATGACCGCTACCAGCAGCTGTGCTTCAGATGGGGAGGTCCATAAATTGTGGCACCGTGGTACTTACTAGCCACCCAATAAGAACCGTGAACAGGGAAAGCACCAGTGACTCGAAGTTGGCGGTTTTTGGGCCTGAGCTTTGGTGAACAGTGGTGAATGGCGATCGGTTGATAGTTGTCGAGGAAGGAGTACGAGCCATTTTCGGAAGAAGGGTTGTCAGCATTCATCAACACTAGTATGGCTATTCCGAAATGGGGGTTTGTCAAAATAGGGGACCCCCCCTATCATCCATTGATAATAATCTTTAATAAGATACCAGCCATTTTTGGGTACCCTTTTTTTTTGAGAAAGGTTCCTGGAACCCGTGTCCACTGAGGGAAGATGGTTGTACCACCCCCTGCTTCTAGAGACTGAAACCCAAAAGCATCCTGCTGTTGGGAAAAATTACATAGCTTTTGGGAATTTGTGTTTCAGTCTTTTGGAAAATAATGCCACTCACAGGATTTAATTTGGGAATTAGTGCTAAATGCTGTTATTCAAAATTTATTGGGGGTTGATTTGGGTGGTTAGTTGGTTTCTTTGCTGGTAAACCACCAGTGACTACTAACTTACCCGTTTCTGGGTATTCTTCCCAAAAGTTGGAACACTTTTAGCTTCGGGAAAATACCCACAATTTGGTCACCATGGCCAGACACCTATCGTTGATGGTTCCTCTTGGTTATCAAACCATTGACGGCTTAGATTCCCATTGACTGCCACGATCAATTTTTGGTAAGGTTGATGAAGTGTCATCAAGCATTATCAAGGTTGATTAATCATCAAGGTGGATTAATCATCATCAAGGTTGATGTGGGTTAATATCATTAGATGTATTAACGCTGCATTATCGATAGATGCTTCACCCGTAATTAATGTTGATTTTCAGTTCCAACGTCCAACGGATCATTTCCCAGCGGATAGCCATCATTTGTTCAAAGGTGATTCAGCAATTTTCTAGAAACTTACTAGATGAACCAGGATTCATCAGACATCATTGGAAGTAAACAAGCTTTGTTAACCTCCCATTTTTTTTGGATCACGAAACGAACCACCAACCAAATATCATTGTCATACTCACCACCACCACCAGCATCATCATCATCATCATCATCATCATCATCATCATCATCATCATCATCATCGTCATCCATTATAAGCCATTTGCCATCACTAAGCATTATTTTCACTATTGCTGGTTGATACTTAATAACCATTGTAAACCACTTAATGAATAATCATTCATCATTCAAATTATTCACCACTCATGATTATAAACCAAGTATTGACCACTATCAATCATTAAAAACCATTGTCAGATATACTTAATCATTATTAACCATCATTCACCATAATTAAAAACCATTAAAAACCATTGATCACCCCTATTACCACTATTAACCACCAATTCACCACGGCCTTTAGTCCCACCAGTCCTCCTTTTGATCCTTTCGACGCGTTGCCAGGTGTGCAGGACTGAATTGGGGTTTTGGCGGGGGTGCCGCCGGAGTTTTCGAGAAACAGGTGTGATGCGAATGGTGAATGAATGGTGAATAGTCTAAATGGTTAGTATATGGTTAGCTATCATATAAACGGTAACTCTAGCGAATGAATGGTTAAGTATATGGTTAATAGTCTATGGTTAGCTATTCGCCATGGTTAATAGTGGTTACGTATATTGTTAATCGTGGTTATAGCTATGGTAAACAATGGTTGGCTATAGTAGATAATGGTCAATATTGGTTAAGCATAGTTGATAATGGTCAATCATGGTTAATGACGTTTTGTGCTGGTTAATGAGTGTTCCAAAAGCATAGTTGATAACGGTGAATGATGTGGGTGTTTCTCAAACCAGCTAGGGGAACCCCAAAGTTATGGTTCGTTTATCATTATAAATGGTCAATACAGGGTGATTTGGGGGTACCCCTATGACTGGAGAAACGCCCATGTAAGTCAAGGGCAAAAAGGCTACTGAATGCTTGGTTAACGGTTCTTGAATGTTTGACGGTTAATTGATGGTTGATCCAAAGGTCTGGAGTAGGAAACAGCTACAAACCCCACTAAATGACAGTGAAGGGCAAGGGCCACTGATAGATCACCAAGAGATTGGTAGCACTTGGATGGCAAATTTCCCGGGGTCGACCAGCAAAATGAGGCGGAAACATACGGCTAGTGCCGGGCCTGGGGAGCATGGTCACCGTTTTTCAGGTCGGTGGGTGATAACCCGACCAAGGTAGGGTATAAGATAGGGTCGTATCCCAGAAAGTTTATGACCAGGTAGGTTATATCATCTATAAGGATTGCAATTCCTGTGAGGTAGGTTATGACCCTTATAGCCATCGCCAGTAGCCAGTTACTGTGTGGAGATGCCCCTGTAAGCATAGTCAGTAATCAGTTATCAGCAGTGGATATGGCAGACCGAAGTTGGTCCTGTCGCAGTTGGTACCTTGCAGCTGACTCATCGGGACCCTCAGCCACGACAGTTGATCAACTCTGCGAAGTTGGAATCCCCTTATGAACCGGTCAATTGGTGGCTGCTCAGTTAGCTGCATTGCTGCTGCTGGGGTGTCAACATTTGGAAGAGGTGTGTCCAGAAGTAGAGTACCCTCACAATTGATGCTTTCCCAATGAAGTCGGGTCCTTTTTATTTCGACGACTTGGGGGCACCAAAAGTATTTACAGATATCCCCAAGGACGGCCGAAAGCAGGGGGAGTCAGGATGCGAGTCATCCTGTGCACAATTGCCATCGATCTTGGTGATCGAAGTAGGCACTATCAAACTATAAGTTGAATAATGAATGATTAATCACCAAGATGTGGAGTGTTGATTAAGTATGAGCAATTCACGGTTAGAAGTATGATCATCTACTGCGGGCAAGCGCGTTCACAGTTGCCATGGATGATCCCACAGTGGAACACCGGCCAGTGGCCAGCCCTACAGACTTGGATGTGAGCAGCTCCCACAGAAAGACCAAACATTGATGGCACTTTCATGGTGGTTTCTCAAGCCAGTTGCCCCTCAAAGCTATGGATGGTCTTTTTATGGTTAGCAATGGTTCTTAAGAAGGGGACAACAAGCAATCATAGGGGATATACTGACTCGAATTGTTGGTTGATTGCTGTAGATGGTTAAACTCTTGGATTTGGGAAGTCCCCTATTTGGAGAAACAGCCACATGCGTACATATATCAATGTGACGCATGGGTGTTCCCAGAATAGTCGATTCGCCAACGAGAAAGATCGCGCATTGCGAATACATTCCCTACCATACAAAGGGTTTGGCAGTCCAAATTAGAGGGAAAGGATAGGTGAATTTCAATTTTGCTACGGGATTCGCTTAAATCCTTCGAGGATAGTGCAAGGATTCTCGCCTTTAGGCACATGAGCCTTGCCTCCTTGTCTTTTGGGTCGTGGCAGTTCAGCCGAGTCTTCATCCAGCTGGTGGATAATGATGGTGAGTGAAGGCTATTGATATTGATATCAGCTGGTGTATGCAATCTCTATTATGTATAGATAGTGGCTCACCGCCTGACAGGGTACTCAATAAGAAATCAAGAGACAACAACAATGACGCGAACATCCAACAACAAGAAACAGATTGGCAAATTCTTGCGATTTCCATTCTTCATAAATTGTGATTGGTACGATTGGCGGGTTGAAAAGTCAGCAAGGCCGACAGTGATCTCGAAAGGCTGGAAAGGATGTCTGCGCCATCTGCGGTCCGGCTCAAAAGGAAAGGCCCCAAGTGAACTTGCACAGCTTGCACAGCAGTTTAGCGGATTTCTTTCGCACAGTCGCCCAACCATGGCCCCCATGAAGGTCGCGGTCGCAACCACCGGTGCAACCGTGTTCCACCCCGACAGCTTTCAGCAGGTGCGATGCTCAGCATCGCACGGGCCAATCGAGTCACACCGAGCGGCTTTTCTATCTCGAAAAGGTACCTCCGTGAGAATATACTTTGAAGATGCAATATACTTGTGTTTGCACACATTCATATTTTCATACTCAAATTTGTATGTATAAAACATGTCTATAAATAGATATCCATAGAAATATGTATGTACAAATACATAATATATATATATATATATATATAAAATACATAATATATATAAAATACATAATATATATATATATGCATATAAATATGTATATACATATACAGATGTATCACAGTTAAATAAATAAATAAATAAATAAATAAATAAATAAATATTTAAATAAATAAATAAATAAATATAAATATATATATAAATAAAAATATATATATATATAACATATATATATATGTATATATATATATATAAACATACATATTTGAGACATATAAGGCCGTATATCCACCTGTATAGCTGGGTGTGTTTCATCTCTCCAGCTGGTTCACGCGCCCTCATCATTTTCTTGGTTTTCGCTGGCTGAAAACGACCAGCTGGGAGCTATTGGGAGGGAGGCCAGGAGCCGTTCGGGGTGACCCTTCTTTCATGGGGGAGTCAGGCCAAGAGCTACAAGTCGTGGGCCCCAAACCACTTATAAGTTGCTTTATAACTAATCTAACTAAGTTGGTTTATAACTAATTACGAAAGGTAGCCTTGGCTACCTGAGTTCTCCAAGCTTTAGCTTTTTTACTTTACTATTGCTCTGGGAAGCGGCGTTTTGTAAGAATTTTTGCGTTTTTAAATTGTTTCTCAATTCCGAGGGGGGGCCCCCCCCCCCTGGGTTCGTTCCTCCCTGCGTCCTCTGGAACTACCTTGTATGCATTA
>VSDK01016009.1:158435-176864 GCA_009767595.1 Symbiodinium kawagutii
AGAAACCATCAAAAACCACCAGAAACCAACAGAAACCCATCAGAAACCATCAGAAACCATCAGTAACCCATCAGAAACCATCAGAAACCATCAGAAACCCATCAGAAAACCACCAGAAACCATCAGAAACCACCAGAAAACCACTAGAAACCATCAGAAACCACCAGAAAACCACTAGAAACCATCAGAAACCATCAGAAACCATCACTAACCCATCAGAAACCATCAGAAACCATCGGAAAACCATCAGAAACCATCAGCACCCACCAGAAAACCAGTAGAAACCATCAGAAACCATCAGAAACCATCAGAAACCATCAGAAACCATCAGAACTTCTTTGAATCTATGCCGTCTATGCCTTCTGTCACGTCCCAAGGATGTGAACGCGCCCAGGCACAGGGGGGAATAGTGGAACGGTGGACGGGGTGAAGTCGCCAGGTGGTGGGAAACTCATGGCATTTTAGAGGGGTTATTCCTAGGGGTTATAGGCATCAAGACAGGAATGGTTATAGGCATTTGTTCAGATTCAAATAGATAAAAATGGTTGATAATGGTTGAAAAGTAGTTTTTTTGGGATTTACAAGGTTTTTAGAGGTGCTTTATAGGGGTTATAACCAATGCTAATGGTTAATACCAGGGGACAATCACCAACAAACTGATGGTTAAACAGCTGCTAGTCATGGTTGGCAAATTGGTAAATAATGATGGTTGATGTTAGTGGTTCATTCATGGTTAATGTTGATTGACGGTAAATAGTTGATGTTGGTCAGTTGATGGTTGATGCTTATCCATGATGCTTGATTGGTGAGTGGTAGGAATGATGGTTAGTGTTTACGGATGGTTAATTGATGGTCAATGCTGGTGATGTTGATGAATACGGATGGTTCTAAATGACGGTCAATTACTTTTGTAAACATGATTTCATGGCTACTAATGGTTTATAGTGATGGTTGAGGCATAGATAATCATGATTCATCATGCTTAATTACGGTAAATAAATGCTGATAATAGTTGATGATTGTGAATCATGATCACCCTCTGGCAGTCCCTAATCTGGAAGCTAAACATCAGTATTTTTACAGGTATTTCAACTATACATGACTGGTTTTTAACTTCCAGCTTAGTTTACCAGAGGGTAATTCATGATGATTGATGATGGAGAAGTTAGAGTTCAACATGGTTGCGGTGATACGTCTAGCTACGGCAAACCAATCTGGAGCTTATGAGGCTTTGTACTACACTTATCTATGGGGATGACAGGGAATACCCGGATTGCACAAGGCTTTTTCGGAACCATGATGACTGAGCGACTGGTCTTTTTTTTGAATCCTTGTCTTCACTCGCTAGCTTTCTCTTTGGGATCATTTTTTGTTGATGATTTATTGGGCCCCAAGTATCCAACAAAGCCAAATTTTGAAGGCAAAGCTACTCTTTTTGAAGAGTGACTTATGGACACACCCATTCCTTCAAATTCCAAAAGCAATGGAGATCCATCTGCCTTTGTATGAGTTCAATGTATCTCTCGTGCGCCAAAATTATCATGGTGGTTATTCAAGCCAAAGGGGATTGTAATGGTAAATGATAGGGATTCATAGGGGATAATGACCAACAATGGTGAAGCAACTAATCTTTGCAGGGAAGTAAGTCGTTTGAAGGGACCCCAAAAACTGACACTCCCATCCTGTTGGATCTACAACGTCGCCCAACAGAGCCCATGGCCCATGGCGAAATATGAACATATACAGGGGGGGTTCTTTCAACGGTTGTTTTATAGGGGAATATAGTATTTTGTAGGGGATAATACGCAATACGCAACAATTATAGGGGATATCAACCAGAAGTGGTTTCTTGAGCCGTTGGGCTACCCCAAAGTTACGGTTGATATTTATAGAAATGGTTTATAGACTGGATGATTACTGGGGGGTCACCTATTTTGAGAAACGCGCATGTATATTGTGTGCACAGGTTGCATTTTACACACACAGTCAAGATTATCTAGCAATGATTCACTATTATGTATCATTAAGCCTGATAAGTGGTCGAGAACTACAGGCATGCATGATATACATGTATATCTCTCTCTCTATACATATGTAATTACGTGCATGATGAACTATTACTTTCATCAGCCATCACTAGTCGTTGGTAGACATGATGTAGCAATTGCCTAGCCATCCTGCTACTGGGAGATGAATGAATAGCTTGTGTAGTACTAGTTCAAAGGGACTTGGTGATCTGCTAACTCAAACCGAAAGGTGGTTTATCATGGTAGTGATGTTCCATGCCAAAAACGACCTGCCGTGGATCACACAGCAGCTGTTTCCTTCAGCGCAAATTTTGTGTGTGAAAAGGCTTCCGAACCCTGTTGTGTTTCGACAACGTTAGATTGGAGGGAACAATGGTTGCCAATGCTCAGTGGTTGGCAGCTCAAGGTGTTGGCTTAGAACTTGATTGGTAATGGTCAAGAACGAACATTTTGATAAGCGGCACAATGCGAAAACTCGTCATATTATGCTGACACCCACTATTACAGGGTATCTTTGGAAATGGATACGAATCCCCACACCCTCTGAGATATTTTTAACGCTGGGGTACCCTGTGGTTCTCCCGGTCCCCTGGCAGATCAATGGAAGCCACGGCTTCTTCATGTTAGCAAAAAGCAAAATCAGCTATTTGTTCGGGGCAAACTGAGTGATGATAAGGCTTACTTGGTTGGAGATAAACATCATCGACATGGACACTTTTTTTTCGTGAACTGCTCATGTCACCAGCAACGCAAATACGAATCATTGACAGTAACGTGAGGGCACTTCTTGGGTCAAGGTTGTCGGACTTGATTGGCAACCAGAGCCAATGCTTCGCAGTAACCAAAGTCAACTTGATTCATGACTGCTGTTGGATTTTCCTTGGTGATTTCCATGGTAAACACTGCTGAAACCACTGAACAACGACCCCCCTGCAGAGGGCCGGGCCCTGGTGGCCGCGGTGGCGTCGCCTCCCAGGATCAGCCGCTGTGGATTCATGAAGACCTTCCCCTTACACCGAGCGGCCAAAGAGCACCAGCTGGAGCGATGGAAGCGACGGAGCAGGGGAGGTTTCGATGGAAGGGATCTCACCCATGTGGTGGTTCCTCACAGGGGTACCAGGCACCTCCAAATCATCCAATAATAGTCATTCATAGCAATAAACCAACCATTTTGGGGGTTCCTACTTTTAAGAAACCCCGATGTCCCATGTGTTGTGGTTCCAGGGGTTCGTTTATTCATGATTCGGCCTGAAAGGTCCCTGTGGTAGATATTTGTTCGGCGGGGGTGGTCTATTGTAATATGGTGTTTCTCAAAATAAGGAACCAAAAAAAGGTGGGTAGGTTGGTTTATTACCTATCAATGATTGATATTGGACGATTTGTGGGGGTGTCCTATTTTGAGCAACCACCGATCTCCAATTCCTTGGTCGCCATCGCTGATTGAGTCGCAGAATGAGGCACAGGACCCTTGACCCGTGCTCCATGGCTTACTCAACGGAATCTTTCCTCTGGCAGGAGGGAACTATGCTCGTTGAAATGAGATTACCAGTTTGATTGTCGGGGAGAAAGCACTAGTTGTTATTGAAATTCAACCTTGTGTATAAGTCTTACGCCATCAGCATTGGTCACGGATTTGCTATTGACCCTCTGGGAAGCTGACCTCGAAGTGAGGCACATTTTTCAATGGGAAAACCATGGGTAAATGGCAGATGGTCCATTTCCAGGCTCGTTATCTTGAGGGTGACCAGCATCCGCCGTCATGAACGGTGGCTTCGCCATGAGAATGCCTGTGAATAGTGGGTACATTCATAGTACTCCGCAACTCTTCACATCATGGAACCAACCATGCTCCTGGGACCTCCCATCTTGGGATTGTTAAGTTGGTGATATGCCCGTTGCGATGAGCAGATGGAAGACTGGTCGGGTCTTGTGATTGTTGGTTCTATGATATGGTGGTTTCTCAAAATATGGTTACCCCCAAATCATCCTTTATTAGCCATTTGTAGGTACTATCACCAACCAGAACTTTTGGGGTTCCAAATTTGGAGAAGGCCTCATACATAGTAGCTGGAAATCACCCCTATTCTTGGTGATTTTCCGGTATTTTTGACACATCTTTAACCATTTTTGACCATAGTTAAGCACCAAAAATCCCCAGATCTATCACTTAGCCTCCTATATGGTGGTTTCTCAAAATAGGGGTAATAAATCATGATAATAGTCATTTATAGTAACAAACCAACCATTTTTGGGGGTCCCCTATGGCTTGAGAAACCACCATATTCCCAATGGAATAAAGATCTCGGGCTCCATCAACTTCCAACGATCCAAGGTGTAGCTGTACTGCAACTGCCGGGTCATCTGCTGGGCTGTCACGCCAAGTGTAGCTGTAAACCAACAGCTGCATCGGCTAGAACTGTTGCTGGTGAAGTAACCTGGAAGCTGAACATCACCAGATTTTCCGCTTCCAGATGAGTTTGCCGGAGTGGACCCCTCTGTTATAAGCTGACAACTTCGCGAAGTGGCTGTGGGTCAAAACCCTGGACCCCTGTTTCCCTGTCATTGACTATTCTTTTCCTATTGTTTTGTTGGTGAACTTATCCCCCATGAAATTGGGTTGATTAACTGCTTGACCCATAGCTAAGTAGAAGGCCTCACATACATGTATGTATATATGTACATATATACATATATATATATATATCTATATATATATATAGATACTATAGTAACTATATTACTATATACATTTCTATATATCTACTATCTATCTTCTATATGATGTAGGAGAAGCCCCCACGGCCTCGGCAGGATATGCTCCTGTTGCTTTTGCAGTGCGGTGCCGATCCCCAGAAGTTCCTTGGCGACGCCAGCGAAACTGGTGGTGACTGTGGTTACAAGCCGTTAATTAGTGGTAGCATCCAACCTAATGTAACCATTAATTATCAAGTATAATAGTTAAATACCAAGAATGGTATAATCAAACCTTAGTAACTTGATTACAAACCATTTATCATAATCCGTTGTAGTTGCCAACCATTTCTACAAAGTACTTACTAAGTGGGATGATCCTTCAAGCAATAAGCTGGTGAATGTTGGCAAATGATGGTTTATTAACCCTTATTCTCTGCTTAAGCAACCTGGCTGCATGGAAAATCCACCATCCATGGGCTTACCTGTTGAAACTGGTGGAAACTTCGTGCCGGCAGGTGAGTTGTGAACATTTTTTGAATGATCATTTTTCATTTTACGGTGACCTCGTGTAATTTCGCCGGATTTCAGGAAAGACACTGAGAGATGGGCAGGGTAACATCAAGGCCTTCAGGTTTGATCATGTCAGCGCCCCGGATTGACCAGAGGTCGGCAGGCTTGATAGCAACGGTGCTTCATCTCAACAACGCGTGGGGCAGGGTGGGTCAATGGTATTTTGCTTCCTGTTAGAAAACCTGGGAAGCTTCTGGTCAACGGCATCAATGATGATTCACAACTGATAGTTATTTGATAGAGGCCCTACAACTGATAGTTACTGGATGCCTACACCCTAGGATTCAAGAAAGCACGCCTTCAGTGAAGTGATGATTCACAACCGATACTTATTTGATTGAATCTCATCACCATCCGATATTGACTACTCATCATTATGATTACTCATTCAACTTATCTGATAGTTGATAAGTCTCATCACCATCCAATCTAAAGGATCGTTCGAACGCGGCGCTCACCAGAGCTGCCGTGTTGGATCGTTGGAAAAGGTGGTTGATTGAGGGTGGCTGTCGCGCTGTGGCCATTGTTGCAGCAACCATTGTCAAGAAAGGTGCAAATTTAGCATCATGAACCATCTTTAATCCATCCAAATCAAAAGAGATAGATTATTTAAATCTTTTCCATCCTCATGTCGACCATCGTTGACCATCAATGATCATGACTATGGACATCAATCATTCTCAACCATTGAGAACAATCAATCATTATCCCATGACCATTGTGAAACTATGATCTACCATTGTTATGGAATTAATGGTCATTATACAAGTTATTTAGACGAATGACGATGTGCCATTGATTCATGGACTATTATCGTCCAGTTGCTTAGCAACTACCCACCTGATCATTACAGAACAAGTAATTAATGGACACTGATAGTTCCTGGTTTTGCTTGTTATCCATGCTGCTGCCATGAATCATTGCCTATCAATCATCAATGAACCGTCAACAATTTTGTCACCTATTGACCATTTCACCTAAGAACATTTATGAAAAGAAATCATCTACCACGCATCTATGATCAAATTATCATCCACAATCTATAAACAACCCATCTGTGAACCATCTATGAACAATTTATTCGCCATCATGAACATCAATCATTTGGGGGATGGTCAACCCTTTGAGATTGAATGAACTGCTGGAACCGAGGCTGCCCAACTATGTTGGTTCATTGGTCATAGGGGTTAATGATGGTTGATGATAGTTCAATGATGGTTATATCAATGGCGGTCAAATGATGGTAAAGGTAACGCTGCTCAACGAATTGTTGATCATGGTTCACAATGCCAAATGGTCAAGTCATTAACAAGTCATTGACAGGCTTAGTGACCACTTGTTCCCGCTTGGGCCCAGTGGACCATGGTAACGTGTGATTGATGACCAACTTGAGTCCTGGTTTACGCCCTCATAATTGCCACTGCTGAGTAAACCTTTGAGCTGATCATTCACACATTTCCCACCCTTGCGGAAGGCTTTTCTTGGAGCGGGAATGATTCACTCAGAGGGTGTGGGTGAAAGTTGTCACATATGGCTATGGGTCAATATTAACCAACCAATAATGGGGATTAATAACCAACAATAATAAGGAAAAATAATGGTTAATGATGGGAAACCAGGGGTACAGGGTTTTGACCCACTGCCATATACCTGGATGTGAATATCATATCGTGCATATGGATTCAAACATGCGGATATTATGCTTTAGCTATGTGAGCCACACACGTACCATATCTGTATAGTGTGTGCACTATATTACACAACATGTAAATAAGTGAAGAGATATACAGATAAGTGCAAACAAATGAAGAAGCATGTACATGTTTAACCATTGGTTCACGAACCATCTACAGTACCGACCCTTTGTTTACCACTTGCTGTGTGTTCAGCATTGGCCATTGTCGTAGCCTTTGGTTGTTGAATAGCCATCATGGAGCACTACTGCTGGTGATTATCAATATTATTCACCATTAATCAACCATTGTTCAACTATCAACTCTAGTTAACCATTACTACCATCAATTATGGTTGGGTCGTCATTATAATTACTATCAGCGGGATATTTGGTGGTTCACCCGAAATTGACCAAATGAAACATTATTGACCAGCATTATCAACCAAATTAGCCATTCTCAGCCAATAGTTGACCATCACTACTACCATCATTACTGACCTATTGCTGGAGATTATCCTTATTATTCACCATTACTTGGCCATTAATCAATCGCTATTGACCTATAGCTGGTGATCATCCTTATTATTCACCACTACTTGGCCATGAATAGATCGGTATTCACCAACTATAGACATGAATTCACCTACTTAGCAATTCACCAACTATAGCCATTAAATAGATCGTTATTTACCATCACTTCACCCACCGTCGCTCCCAGTTATTGGTCTCAGGAAGGATGGCTTCGGACGAACCGTGTACCATTACGTCAGCGCCGCCTTCGAACGGCAAATGCGCTTGGTCCATCTGAACGTGCGCGTTGGGGCAGGGGTCGGCCTTGGATCCAGCGCGGCGTTCGTTGGCAGGTTGGCGAGCGAAACATTGAGGGGTTACTAGTGGTTACCCTAGGGGTTACTAGTGATTAATAGTGGTAAACTAACATGGCAATGGAAAATCACCATGTCTTATAGAGAAACCATGGGAAAGCATCGATAATTGGTGGATTTTCCATTGCCATGTTAGTTTACCAGAGGGTAAGAGTGGTTAACAACAGGGGACCAACAGTAGTGGTTATAGTTCCAGTGGTTAATAGTGGTGGTCGTTAATAGTTAACATTGAGTGGGTAGTAGTGGTTGATAGTGGTTAATGATAGGGACCACTATTGATCAATAATGATTGTTAGCAACCAAGTTAACTATTGATCACTTGGTCCTATGGTTAACAATAGGGGACGATAGTGACCAGTAGAAATTATCAATGAACAACAATAATGGTTGATAGTGGTTAATAAAGTGCTTGGTGATAACAGGTAGATATAGTGGATGAAAATGGTTTTCTTGGTTCTTCGGAATGAGTACATTAAACAGCAATGATTGTTCAGCAACTACTAGTCGGTTGTTTGTCTTTGTCTGACATTCTTTTTGTACTTTTCCCCAGGATTTGGGGAAGCTTGAGTGAGTGACTTGTGCATACTTTTGGGATGGCACAACTAACCACCACGCAGTATAGTCATATCTGCCATTTTCGTGGCAGTTTCCCAGCTGTGCACTCACTTGCGGAGTGGTACTCCCCAGTTAGTTGATGTACTGTAGGTTAGTTCACTACTGGAACTACCATTTGTGGTAGAGATAACTACCCTTTGGTGAACTAACATGGAAATAGAAAATCCACCATAAATGGATGATTTCCCAGGTTTTTCCTAACAAAATGGTGGATTTTCCATTGCCATCAAAGTTCACCAGCGGGTATGGTTAAATGGCTTATCAATCAAATTATATCTAGGGGGTACCACCGTGTAAGTCAACGAACTGGGGGGTACCATGCCAATGATTGAGCTGAGATTGGCCATGACCGGGAACTCGTGGCCCAGGGAATGGCTCCCAAGCCGAGTGGCTGGGGTAACTATGGGTAAACAACTGCTAGTCCGTGAGGCTGAAACCAATGTGATTTGGGACTATGTGGTGGTTTCTCAAAATGTGGGATCCCAAAAAATAGTTGGTTTATTAGTACAAATGGCTAATATTGAATGATTTGCGGGGCCCCCTATTTTGAGAAAGACCCATGTGGTCAATGATAGTAGTCAAAGAAGCCAACAATAGTCCCCTAGTATTACCAGCCAACCGATAGTAGCCAGGGTGTTAATGTTGTTTTTAAAATCCAGTATAGTACAGTGTTTCCCAGTAAACAATGCTGGGTAAACCGTTCGATTCTGGTGTTGACCCTGGCTACTCATTAGGTCTGGATATCCAAGCTGCATGGATATCCGGTCGTAGTGAAGCACTGCTCATCATCAGCTCTATCAGAGTTTCACCACCGGGTTTGTGTTCATCATTCAGGCTCAAAAGTGCCTGAGCTGAGTTGCGCTTGCAGATCAAATCGCAGCCTGTCGGTTGGCATATGCCAAGGAGTATATAGAACTTGAGATGCAAATTCTACAGAGCGGTATCCCCCAGTTTGTTAACTGAAGTTACAACTAGAGTACCAGTTAGGGTAGATATACCTATACTTAGGTAGGGTACCCTAGTATAGGCCCAACTTAGCTACCCTAGGTAGGGTACTCTACTACCAGTGCGGACCAACTTACAACCGGCAGGGTCCCACTCGGTATCAAGTCTCAAGCCCTCAAGGCCAGTTGGTGTCCACGAGGGCCCCCACTTTCAGTTCGCCAGCTCCCAGTGTTGCCCAGTCCCAGTTCAAGGCTCTTCCCAGTTTTTTTTTTGGATAACGAATCACTGGAAACAAATCAGATATGTTCATGTAACTGGGATAAGTAGTTTCGATGTTCTTGTTATTCTTACCTTTCTTTGGGGATAACTGGAAAAAGACTCATCACTGGGATCATTTTTTTTGGAACGAATCACTGGGGATATAGCTATGTTGAATGGGATCTCTCAATAATTTGAACAATGATTAAGATCCATTTTAACTTTGGGATCTGCTTGGTTTTGACATATATCCAAGATATAGGTTTATCTCATAGTTAAAAACTAATATGGGGGTTTCTTAAAATAGGGTACCCCAATTTTTGGCTTATTACTATAACTGCCTACAAATGGATGATTTGTGAATACCCCTATTTTGAGAAACCACCATATCTTGGTTGTAAGAAATACGATAAGCAGCAGTTTCACTGCGGTGGAGTTCCAGGAGTTTGCCTGTTCGTTTGACTGGATATGCCAGCGGCTACAAGTTGATGTCACGTATTGATGACCCGTATGTGCTCAGGTATGTTTGTGTGTGTCCACGTGGAGGTAGGTTGGTGTGTAGGTCGGTCGGTCGGTCGGTTGGTAAGTAGGTAATGTTTACCCCGGATGAAGCTAAACCCCAGGTTGATTCATTGGGGGGTTACCATTTTTAATGGGAAAGTCGAACTCTTGGAGAATACCTCCCATCATCATCAACCAGGGGTGGCTCGCTTCGTAGATAGGTCAGTAGGAAGGTATGGATGTGCAAGGTGGGCCCCATTAGTTAGCTAAGTTGGTTCATAACTACGGTAACTACAAGTTATGGTAGATATAATTATAGTTAGATGGTTTATTAACCAACTTATAACCAGGGGGGCCCACCTTGTATGGATGTATGTCAAGCCATGAAGCCCGCCCACCGCCACCGGGCCAGGTCTCCATCTCCGGAGGCATGGAACTGTGAGGCCGAGTTTCTCTGCCGCACACGCTGCGTGTCGTTGTCTTTCCGCGTTCAGCTTTGACGCGCGCAGCGACCTGGAGCTAGTCTAGGACAGGTGGCGACCTATAGATATAGATTGCGAGCTTATCAGGGGGCTAACTTGGTCAATTCTCAGTATGTCACAGCAATGTTGAGCTCACATGGTGGTTTCTCAACATAGGGGACCCCAAAAATGGATGGTTTATTGCTATAAATGGTCAGTATTGGATGATTTGGGGGTACCCCTATCTTGATGAAAGATCACATTTGGTCCATTTTGGCCCGCAAGCCGTACATCATGTCCGGCCATTGCACCCGCCGACCCGGCCCATTTTGGACTCATGCGTAGTGCAAGCCCTGGGCTGCAGAATACCGAGATGTTTCACCAAGATTTTCATCCATAGAAACACATGTTGGTTTCTTCAAATAGGCAACCCCAAGAAATGGTTGGTTTATTACTACAAATGACTAATAAAGGATGATTTGGGGGGTCCCCTATTCTGAGAAACACCGACATCAAAACCATTGCAAAAACCTTTTCTTCCACCATTCTAGGGCTTAAGCATGGTATGTTCTGCTCAAACTCAAAATAGCTTAGCCGGTCACAAAGTGATTATCACACCCGCTCTTCAGATGTGTTTGTCTTGCTCTTCCTTGACATTCCTTGATTTTGACCATCAATAATCATCCTTTACTAAACCGTCATTCACCAATGTGGGTACCCCCTAATCATTCAGTTTCTTAACCATTTATAGTAAGAAACCATCCATTATTTAGGGTCCCCTATTTCAGAAACCATTATTATACATACACTAGTTATTTAACCCTTATTTTTGGTTCTTATCCCCTAATATTCACCATCATTAACCAATGTTAAACGTCGTGAATGATCGCCATTGCTGGTCTCTTGCCATACGCGTTGCCTCTCCTTCACTGGTGGATTTTGCGAGTCACCATAGGCATGGATAGCATTGGGATGGACAGCCAGTGGTTTCTTTCAATGGCGAGCTGGGTCAGTATGAACCAACCAATTTCATGGGGGACAATGACCAACCAATAATAGTGGGAAAACAATGGATAATGATAGGGGAACCAGGGGGACTAAGGGTTTTGACCCACTGCCAAATTGGGAACCCCAAATGGATGGTTTATTACTGTAGGTAGGGGGTCCCCTATTTTGAGAAACGCCTTTATTGTTCGCAAAAACACAGGATCATGAGCAATGTCCCACCAGGATTAAAAGCATGCCAAATCATTATCAACCACTACAACCCAGACACTTTGCTATAACAATTGACCACCGTACTTGTAGCTAACTATTAGTATACTATTAATTAACCACTCTGCTACTATAAACCAATGGCTGGAGCTTTTCGTGTTGAGCCAAACCTGGAATCTCGTCATGCGTTGATCCCAGACTCTGAGATTTCGTTGAAAGTTCTTCGCTGTAAGGCAATGGTCCGAGGGTTTATCTGTGCCATGATGGTAATGCTGAAGTCCCTCCAAGTGATCAGCACTGAGGATGATGTTTACCATGGGGTAGCCGCTTGTGCTTGGGTATCGCGTTTCTCTGTCCCGTGGTCGTTAAAGCTTGAAGGATGCCTTAGAATCAATCAAAATTGATCAATATTTGCTGGTGAGAAACCGCTGTCATTGGAGTCATGTTTTGGGGTCGCAGGGTCATAGACTGGCTCCGCTATTCTTCTAAATGCTGTCGCAATAATTGCGAATCACTTGTGATTTGTAACTCCTACAAATCCTATGCATCTCAATCTCAATATCAAATCCATTGGAAGCCACTTGTGATTTGTGGCTTCCGATGTCAACTGAGCGTCAGTCCGTCGCAGCTGTGTGTAATCCATGATGTCACTGCGAGTTTCACAGCATTGCAACAGTTGTGTCCCTGACACACATGGCAGCTGACCTGATCACCACTAAACGTTACCATCAATAGACCTTGGATTTTGCACTCATCAGTTTTCCCGTTGGTTGGAAGATAGCTGGAAATCAAGTAGTAAGAGGGAAAAGTGGAGATGCACCATCAAAAACCAACCTGGCAAAGGGAAAATTCCCCATTTATTGGCTGTTTCCCAGGGTTTCACTACAAAATATGGCTATGTTCTACCGGAGGGCAACTAATTTTAAGAGTAGAAAGTATTGAGAGATCCAGATCAAGTACATTGTCAAGTAGCCTCTCTTATATCGGCATCACCAGCTTTTGCAAAACTCGTGGATAGTTTATCATTGTGGATGTAGAGACATGGAGTTTCACAACTGAAAAATTGCAACCTCAACCAGTCGAACCCTTGAGCAATAGGTGGAGGCTTGTTGTTGGTTGTTGGTTTCCCCATCTGCGATCCTCAACTGCTGACTATTCTCAACCTTTGTGGACAAAAAAGTTTGTCCAAAACCACAGTGTATCCCAAAACTGCTGGTTTCCGCATCAGTAATGGTTCTCATTGGATGGTTAGTAGGTACCACCCTTTATTGACAAACCCATATGCTGACCAGCAATAGGAGGTTGGGCAAAAGTGCTGATGTTCCCCCAAATATTTGCTCAGGCATGGAATGCCATGATGTAAGCACGAATGAACACATGAACCAACGAACATCCCTTCTAAGAAAAATGTTCCATGTTTTCCCTTTCTATAAAAGATCACTCATTTGGTTGAAACAATCTGTGAACGAAGAAGTCAATGCAACAAGCACTGAAGGGACGGCAGAATGATTGACTGAATAATCGAAAAAGGACAGGTTGAACGAATGAAGGAATGAATGAGTGAACAACGAAATTCAGGAATCAATGAATCAACTAATTGAAGGGATGAAGGAAGGATGAAAAATAGGGGAATTGAACGGATGAAATATTAAGGAATGAGCCAACAAACAAGTGTATGAAGCAAAAATGGAAGGAGCCAACGAATGAACAACTTTTGAAGAACCAACAATTCAATTATTGAAAAAACGTGCGAAGGAATGAAAGAATAAGAAATGACCAAATGAACGAAGGGACGGTAACATATGTAAACATGTATATGTGGATATATGTATATATATATATATGTATGTACGTATACTTATATCTTTGGAAGTAGGCAAGCAAACAAGTAAATAAGCAAGACATATATGTCATGTACGAAACGCCAGCAAATAATGCATGTAGTACAATGTCAGATAAGATAAAGTGATCTAACGTATAATGTAGTGTGATTTGATGCGATAAGGTATGATATACTATAATGTATGCCTGTACATGATTTGGCAAGTTGTGTACATATATACAGGTGTCCATGGATATTTGTTTGATTTTGTTTGCATATGTAAGGTATGAATATCAATATGCCAGGGTAAAAACCCAACATGTTTTTTATTCCATATGTGGTGGCTTTTTCAAAATCCAAACCCCCCAAACCGGATGCTTTATTGCTACAAGGTTGGCCCCCTTAGTCAGCGATCCCTTAGTCAGCGATTTGTTGGTTCATAACTAGGGTAACTGCTAGGGAAACGGTAGATATAACCAGTTTTTTAAATGGCGAATCTTAACCAACTTATAACGTTTGGAGGAGCCCACGTTCAACCACCAACCAGTGATGATCATTAGCCATTATAATCACTATATCGACAATTAACCACTAGTTCACCATGGGTGGTTCAACCACCAACCAGTTGGTACACTAGTTATGGCTTCTTAAGCAACTATGGTAATATCTGCCATAACTAGTAGTTGCCCTAACTAAGGGGGCCCACCCTGCTACAAATGCTTCGTATAAAGGATGAAAAACGTGCCGTTTCACGTCTCTCCATGCACCGTGCGCAGTTTCCGAGCTGCGGTCTGATGGCTCAGCGAATCGTTCTATAGCTGGCGAAAAGAAATGGAATCGTTCTCGAAGCAGTGTCTTCAATGTTTAATGATGGTTAATGATGGTTAAATGTGATTGGTCAATGATGGTTGAATGTGATTGGCCAATGATGGTTAAATGTGATTGGTCAATGATGGTTAAATGTGATTGGTTCATGATTGATGAATGGTTAGTTGAGGGTTAGTTGAGGATTAATTGATGTTGAATGATGGTTAATGAATGATGGGTAGTGATGCTTTTCTGGTTGATGATGGTTCTATGATGGTTTCCCAAAAGTGCCAATACTGCTTCACGGTTTCATCCCTGGTCACTCCCTGATGTATGACATGATGGTTTATGAGGGTTGACCCCAGTAGGAGAACTATGGATCCCTGCGTTTTCCGGGCTTTTTTGGAACGAACTTTCCAGTGAGAAGGGCACCAGATGACCCCAGCAACGAGTAAAATTTCCGCTTCCTTGCCACTTCTTGATCCGTATACAAGGCAGTTTCGCTCGAAATGCTTGGTTATAGCTACATTCTTCCTGGCGGGGGCAACTTCCACATTAAAACTGATCAGCAGTTTAAGAGCCCAATCTACAGGTGCTTCCCGAGGATTAACCTTCACCGCGGCACGACCCACCACGCGCGTCCCAGGGATGTGATCTGGAACTAGGGTGATCTTTCGATGAAGTTTTGCTGAACAATATGGCTATGGGTCAATATTAACCAACCAACTAAGGGGGATTTCCACCAACAATAGTAGGGAAAACAATGGTTAATGATAGGGGAACTAGGGGTACGGGGTTTTGACCCACTGGCATATCTATGGATATTTATGGCTATGGCACTACATAGTGCAGTTGCAACGGAGTACCGTAATCTCGTGTAACTTTGTCAACTGGATAATTTGTACTTAAGATAAGTACTTATTTCATAGCACACACTTACCCAATTGAATCTTGGGTACAATGATATAGTGACTTTGATAATTTGTTTTGATCCTGGTGGGGACAGATTACATTCGCGAACCGCAATTGACCATGATACTTATTGACTATGATAACATTCAGGAATGATGGGCTTTGAACCACAATTGTCATCAGATTCCATTCCTTCAGCATGCCAAATCTTTGGCTCAGCAGGACTGGGTCCAATCTTCTGAAACGCCGCTTTGCATCCAGCGTCCGCATGTCGTGTGTGAGCTTCTGGCCCGTACAGCCACGAATGATCAGCTTGACATGCAACGGGCCAGCACCAACTCAGCGACCCCCTGAGGTGAACGCATCGCTCAAACAAACCATGGTCGCAGTTTGCAGCACATGCGGGGATTGGCTACCACAGCGTTGCAGGTGTTACTTGGAGGTGAACGCGTACACTGCTGAACAGTCAGGTTAGTTCAGCCACCTGCAACAGGGCTATCACTTTTTTGTCTGAATGAAGCTGTTTATTTTGATGATTCTGGTGATCTTAACAACAAAGAACCTCCAAGCATTTGATCAACATTCAATGGCCTCCTGTACCATGACGGCAACGATTGATGGTGAATCATTGTTGACCATTTCCAGTGGACATGTCTTCGGGAAGTGGCTGTTGCACCTATGGACCAGAAGGGCCGTGACGCATGTGGCGCGTAACGAGGGGTCCTGATTTGTGATCCCCTCCGAGTCTCCTAATTCACCGTCCGAGCCATGTCTGCTTGCCGTGCGGATTGGAGGTGGCAGGGTGGTCACTGTTCGCATGCTGAACAGATCATTCACTGTGGGCAAGTCTGCCATCAACTTACAATGCATTGTACGCCAGTCATCCTGGGGAAAGTTTAGAGCTACATCACTGATGATCTCACCACGGCCTTGGATGAGCCGACTTCTGTGGAGAGCACGGGCTGCTACTTTCCCTAGTCAGAGTGGTCAAAGATATCTCATCATCATTAGACACGGGTAATAATGGCTAGGATGTCAAATGACAAGGAGATGGAACCACTGGTTTTGATGCTTCATGACGCACTAGTATTCGTCACACCAGCAATACTTGCTTATTAGCCACTGGTTGCAATGACTAGGTGTACAATGGTTCATCAAGCACGAAGCCATCATCAAGCATGGATTACCAACGGTATCACAATGGTTATTAGCCATTGGCCGCAATTTTGGGAGAAGCAATCAGACATCATGGACCATCACTTACCATGATCACAACCATTCTATCTCACATGAGCCGGTTTCCTGGGATTAGGATTCGTGGCAGTTGCTGCATCAAAATTAGGGGTGCACAATGAACTAAGAATCAGGGTCCAACAGGAAGCAAGAACTTTTGCTCTGTTTCATGATGTTTGTCCATATGGCTTTGTCCACAAATGGTGGTGCCCTTTGACCAACCAGTGATGATCACTGTTAATAAGACAACTATCAGTATTGGGGGTACACCATTCACGGAAGAACCTATATATGTAAGATAAATGCAACTGGAGTTGTGACACGAATCAATCACGGAGAAGACAACTCAGCAGCATTACAACCATTTCCTTCCGCCTCCTTTGCCGCGATACGACTGAAGACATGTCTTTCTTGCCTTTGGTGGAGCAGTGTGCATATTTCATATGCGCGCAACCGAACGTGCTCTGACGAGTGCGCAGTTCTCTGGATGACCCGGAAAAAAGGCGACCGCGCGCTACTGGTGACAGATCTCAACATGAGAAACAAGTTGATCGATTGAGAAGGGATAGACAGACTACTTTCTGCATAGCTGGGAATGCAATTCTCAATAAACAGTGATTCATGTCAACACATTGTTACCTGCCCATTCACTTGAATGACACTGCAGTGGGTGTGGGTCCCCAGAATGTCCAGGATGCGCTCCGGTCACCACTGTTAACCCCCATCTACCGATCCCTTCAACCACCGGCACAGCCATCACCGTTGGCCATCACCAACCACCAATCCATGAACGGTTGGATGGCAGCTCGTAATGGCTGAGAAGGACACATGAAGTGCACCGCTTGTTTCGATCGACATCCCCAGTTTCCATCCGAAGTCATGAGTGCTTGAGAATCGTTGAAGGTTCTTTACAGGCTAGCAACGATTGACTTTGATTGACGATGATTCATCTATTACTGTTTCACGACGCTACTGGCTAAAAGCGGTACAGAGACCCTGGTTAACGCTGAATGATGGATGTCCGTTTGCCATGATTATCATCCCTACTGCATCTATTTGCTGAATGATCTTGAACGAACATCCAGTCACTTTGACTAGATGTTGCTTAACTTGGTTTAGCATGGTTAGTTGGTCTACTTCACAATGGGAGCGTACGATAATCACGAAAGGTAGCTTTCCGCAGGGCTACCTTGAGTTTCACTTTGCGTAGCAAAGGGGCGGGCTGGCGCCCCTTATCCTTGATTCATCAAGGAAAACCCCCCCCCCTGTTTTTATTTTGAACTGGATTTAACCCTCGGGCATATGCATGAGATTAAGAGCATAATGATGATGACGATGATGATTGATTGATTGATTGATTGATTGATTGATTGATTGATTGATTGTTTGATTGATTGATTGGATTTGAGTTGAATTGATTTGATTTGATTTGATTGATTTGATTTGTTTGATTGATTTGATTGATTTGATTAATTTGATTGATTTGATTGATTTGATTGGTTTGATTGATTTGATTGATTTGATTGGTTTGATTGATTTGATTGATTTGATTGGTTTGATTGATTTGATTGATTTGATTGGTTTGATTGATTTGATTGATTTGACTGATTTGATTGATTTGATTGATTTGACTGATTTGATTGATTTGATTGCTTTGATTGATTTGATTGATTTGATTGATTTGATTGATTTGATTGATTTGATTGATTTGATTTGATTTGATTTGATTTGATTTGATTTGATTGATTTGATTTGATTTGATTTGATTTGGATTTGATCTGATTTGATTGATTGATTGATTGATTGATTG
>VSDK01016039.1:0-25683 GCA_009767595.1 Symbiodinium kawagutii
TAGCCGATGACATGTCATAATTTGGCAGCCCATAGATTTCTTTCATCATCCGTCCCTGTCAGGTTTGTGAAGACACCGCTGCCAAAATTCATGTGCGGCTGTTTTCAGGCGTGGCATGTTAGATGTTTTTGGAGATCGTCTCTTGCAAACCTTTTTTTAAAGAATGAGCAAACATGTAGGCATTGGAAGTACACTTCATCCTGTTTGTCTTCAGACTGCGCCCATGTAAATATCAAGAGGGGTAATCGGACAGTTTCAGGTTGTCCTCAATGACATTTGGGCTGGCCATCGTCATTCTGAGCACAGGTGTTTCCGATGAGCCCGCGCCGGAAACAACTTGGTCTCCTCTACTGAGACCATGAGAAAAAATCCTGCGGCTGCTGAGCAGTCAGTACTCGGGCTCAATCAGCTCAGGCTGAGCCGTGATGGCTTGTAACCATTCACAACCGATCATTATATATTCTAGGAATGTAGTTTGTACCTATTGTTCGATTTGAGCAGGTTCAATTTTCAAAGTTGATGCCAAATAGTTAAGAAAATCAATAAGCTTGTGAATAAGCATGATCATTATCCTTGTATGTCGTAATCTCCCCACTGGTACCGCCGATCACTGGGAGCAAAAGGGTTTTTTAAATGAATCATCAGTAAATTTGTCTCATAAAACAAGCCACCCCTCATCCCTGCTGGTGACATAGCAACCCAATCATATCAGTGGTTCATGAATTTCAAATCATCATGTCCAAGGCCCAGCGGGCGCATGAAATAATGGTTGGCGATTGCCATCCTTCTGAACAATACGCTTGCCAGCCCACCATCCCAAATACCAGAGTAGGGAAAAATAAGAAAGTCAAATAAGCGCCCAGCCGAAAGTCGCTAGCTATGAACTGAATGAGATGCCGCCCAGTCGCAGAGCTACCCGGTTCATTTCCAGTTTCTGCTCCAGGATATTTGGAAAGACCAAGTGAAAGGACGCTTCAGCCGAAGGGGATGACGCGTGGTAGCAGAAACCAGGGCCGGACGGAACCCTTCAGCTTTCTACAGGTGATGCTAAACGCCATGTTTTGTCCTCTTGATTGTGTTTGATGTCAAATTAGTAGCTATTATCATTATCTTGGTTGAATGATTGGACTGGGGGTCAATTAGGTCAATGGAGTAAGCATCGTTCACGATTTGTTTAACCCCTCATTGACCATGATTATGAGACCATCATCAAGCATGTTCATACCACCGACATCAAACCATCAGTATTTGCAACCGCATTGTTTCAATCAGGTATTTATACCAATTGGACAAAACCCTGTCAACCCTGGAACATCTTGCCATGGCGCGTCCGCGCTAAGTTGGTAAGGGTCAGCATCCGTCACGGTAGGCGGGTTGGAACCACTACAGTTGAGTAACCCGCCGGCTGCATAATTTGCTTAGTCATACATACGTTTTTGATAGGGAGAGAAACGAATTGATGCTGAGGTGATTGCCGCTGACCTCCTCCCAGCACAAAGGGAACCCCTATTCTGATATCAGCCCCTTTACTCTTAGCCACTGCGCTTCGTCAATTATCGTCAACTCCGGGCGATTCTCCCATTTGAGCAAATCAGCAACCATCTATCAATATAAGTTCTAGGTTATGGACTATGGATGGCATGAAAAGATCAAAGCTTATTTCTGAACAAGCCACATTCAAAGACTATGATACGATCCGGAGTATGGGGTACAAGCTTCGAGCGCTAAGCGAAACCTCGTCGCGGAAAACGAAAATAGGAAACTTGCAGCAGGCCTAGCCTCATTCGCAATGATGCATGGATAGCAATTATAATTTCCAAAAAGAAACCCACGAAACATTTAGATTTGGTCTAGAACAACAAATCATGCTATGTGCAAATAAGTAAGTTCTTGTCACCTCTTGAAGACACGAGGAAAGCATCATTGCAATAATTTTGCGGCCCCTGACAATCCAATGGGCTGATGATAGGACCCGAGGAGCCTCTGCTGGCCCATTGCTGGATGATTGCCAATATCGTCTTTGTCGTGCGTCCAGAATTCGATTTTGTGGGTTTTGGCAACGGCATCTTGTCATTTGCATGATTGCAAATGCAAATAACTTGATCGAAGCCAAAAACCGTATACAGTCAAAAATTAATTGTTCTAGTTCAACCAACAAGCGCCAGGGGTAGCGTTTAGCCAGGGCTACTGGTTGTGTTTGTTGCAATATATCCAAGCAACAATCATCAATTAGGGATGTAGCCAAGCAATAGTCATCAAGACTGTGTTGCGCCGCTATGGGCAAAATGGGTCAGCAACGATTCTGCGTTTCTTCGTGAGAAACTAGCAGCGTTAGCCAATGTCATCCAATGACCATTGATCCCAATTATGATTCGCAAATCTAGGTTCCTCGCCACATGGTCAGAACCGTATGATTAAATGGCGCGCAGGTGCGCTGATTATCAACCGTCGAGGAGAAAACAGGTTTGCGTTTTTGCCCGCTCAGGGTGCTTTGCCATCCTTGCAGCTGGGATCCCCGAGAGTGAAGAGGCCATGTGAGAGTGTATACGTGTAGTGAAGAAGTCACGTGAGAGAGTAAGTGTAGTTAGTGAAGGAGTCAGGTGAAGAGTAAGTGTAGGAAAGAAGCCAAGTGCAGAGTAGCTGTGGTGAAGAAGCCACGTGAGAGAGTAGGTGAAGTGAAGTATAGGGAAGAAGTCAAGTGAAGAGTAGGTGTAGTGAAGAAGTCGCGTGAGAGTGTAATGGTAGTAAAGAAGTCAAGTGAGAGAGTAAGCGTAGTGCAGAAGGTAGCGTTGAGAGTCAGTTCAGATGACAACATAGCTTGCGACTGATTTCGTGTGGCAGGCATGGTGCTATGCTGGAATTGCTTTCCGCAATGGAGGCGTTGGAAAAGAAGTAGCTGAGAGAAGAGATTTCAAGGCCCTGTGCAGAGATCGTACGTGTTGGATGATTGTGGCGCCATATGAATTTGAGAGTTGGGAAAGTCACGAAACATTGTGAATTCTCGCGGAGCCGTGCTGCGTGCTTAGGTGTTTTGTAAGTCCAGTCGGCGTTCATGGTCGCTTTATCGTCGCGTTATCTGCGCTTTATCGTGGAAGTATCTTCGAAGGTGTTCGCGCTGTCCGGGAGGTGTCAACGTGTGCGATGGTGAGTGTGCGCGCGTGTGTGTGTGTGTGATCTTGGTTTTGCGTGGCGCCCTTGGCGTTTCGAGCGCGCGTGCTTGCCCTCCACGTGCTCTCCGCGCATCAGATGACGGTCAGATGTCTTGCAATTGTGGCTTTGTGTGGCAGGCGTGCGCGTGCTCTGATTCGTCGCGTGCTTTCCGCAATGCGTGCTTTCCGCAATGTGGATGGAACATCAGGTGATCATTAAATATCTTGCAAGTGTGGCCGTGCGTGGCAAGCGCGGGTGCTTCTACCTCAAGCTTTCTGGCTGTTTTTGGATGTTCCTGGCTGCTTCTAACTGCTTCCGCCGCTATTTTTCCATGCTTTTAGTTGCTTCTGGCTGGTTTTCGTTGTTTCTGATGCGATTTAGGAAACCTTCAGTGCACCGTCGAGTCAAGACCATGACCAACCCAAGAGTAGTATAGCCGTGTAGCCCCCAATCAGGTTCAGCTCATACCTGTCATGTTAGCAACGACTTGGTGGTATGTTATTCACGCGTGTTAGTGCAGTTCATTCGTATTGCCTACATTCTTCCATGGTGCTTGGGTATGCGCGTTTGCGTCTCTAATTCGAGGAATGCTTGGCAAAGTTATCCCTTGTTTGTGACATAGCGGATTCTTATGTTTTGCTTATTAAATGGCTGTTTTGTCCAAAGGTTATAAAAATCAGGATCTGCTTGGGATTCGCAAAAACCAAGAGGGGAGCAGATGCAAAAGCTACGGGTGTTTCAAGAAAGCAAGTGCAGGAAGATTGTCGTGAGCAGGCAAGCAGTATGGATCACGGTAGCCAGTCAAAACCAAACATGTAGCGATATCAACAAACCATTTCAGGTACTTCCAGAAATGGAGATATGATGTCGCTTGCGAATCCTGTGGCCAATGAACTCTGCGGCTCGATAAGTTGGATGTCTTGGATTCAATGCGTCGTTCCATTGTGACTTGGCCCAGGGCCATCCAGGGCCATCCCAGGCCCTTGGGAGCTTGAGGAAATCCTGAAGCGCGAAGAAGACCAGGAGCTGGAGATTCAAGGCCTGAAACGGCGCATTGAGGTGCGGCTCACGAAGTCCAGCGTTTCCAAGTGGTTTGGATCACAATGGAAAATTTCAATAAATTCGCAGGAATTTGGGTTTGGAATTTGGACGAATATGGATGAATATGGATGATCGATGAGTTTGGATGAATATTCAGCAAAACCAAAAATGGGTTTAGAATGTGGGATTTAAATTTGGTAGGTTCTAGGTTTTCAAATATTTCTTCGCCTTGTTAAAACAATTTTAAAAAGCCTGAGATTAGTTGAGATGAATTAAGATAACGTTGAAAATAATTGAGATGAATTGAGACAACGTTGAGAAACATTGAGAATGATTGAGAACAACAAAGCATAAACAGGACAAGCGTTTGGTCATTTTGAGACATGGCCGACTTTCCCAGTCTTTCTCGCTGGGGCCATCTCTGAGCAAGATTGAGAAAGATTGAGAAAGATTGAGAAAAATTGAGAAAGATTGAGCTGAGGATTTAAATCATTTTGAGCAAGATTGAGAAAGATGAGAAAGATTCAGAAAGTTTGAGAAAGATTGAGATAAGATGGGGCTGAGGTTTTTTCGTCTTGTTAATTTTTTTAGTATTTGAGCCCTGAGAATGATTGAGAAAGTTTGAGAAAGATTGAGAAAGATTGAGATAAACCGAGCTCCCTGGTGATTCCTGTTTTGGGTCATTTTCCGTGTTACTTTTAACATTATCCCTTTTCTTTCCATGTTAATTTTCTCGAAATTTCTCAGCCAAACCATTTTGAGACATGATTGAGACAAAGTGAGGAAAGATTGAGATTGAAGCCCCAAATCTAAACCCCCACATTGAAAGTTCAAAAATTCGGTTCGTGAAATATGGATGATGGATGAATTTGGATGAACATGGATATATGTGATGCGGTCATATCTGATCCTGCGTTTTGGGTTCGACTGAGATCTGCGGAGTCCGACCGGTTCACATCGATGCAGATTTTTCACTGGTGCCAGGAGTGCGACGCCGCAATCGATAGCCTCGGCAATTCTCATGGAAGACATCGCAAGGCATGTCGCCAAAGCGCAGCTTGAGGAGATGCTTCAATTTGGCTTGCGATCGCTGGGAAAATCGCCCGCGGCTGCTTTTGGCCGCTTGTCTTTGTCTGGGTCGCTTCTCCTTTTTTCATCGCGTGGGCATGTCGACAAAATGATTCGGCAGATTGACGCTTGAGTCTGCATGGCGTGGATTTGTTGTAGAAGCACCACAGCGTGTCTGTGCTGACTGATTACCGACGACTAGAAAGTGATCGAGGCAATTCAAATGCCGCGTGCGACAACGTGAGCAAATGTAAAGCCGTCAAAGGGAATACGCGCACGCGCGCGCGCCAAAGCGAACAACGACGCGAAGACCAAGCGCGCGCAGCGTCACAAGCAAGATGAAAGCAAATCAACATCAATCGCACGCAACCGCTGCGAATTGTGCACTAGCACCCCGCCCGCATTCTTTCAAACATCTTGTAGACCCACAGGCCTTCCCATGGAAATTTTCGCCCCCGCCCAGTGCAGGTTCTATTTGTATTGCGCTTTAATAATGTTTATGTAAGCGCGCGTAGATTTGTCCATGTGTTTCTGAAACCTTTATGACCCTTTTTTGCTTTTAATAGGACAGGAGACAAGTGAGCAACGCCAAAGTAGCGCGAAAGCGACGCGTCGCTCAGGGCCGGGTCAAGAATGTGCAGCGGGTTTTAGGGAAATTCTTTCACAAAAATTTGGCAAGGATTCAGGTTCATACGCGATTCCTTCATTTAGGAACTCTCCTTGGGAAGAATGCAGTGTCGTTGCTGGAGCGCAAAAATTCATCGCGGATGCCAGGCTGGGTGAGCCAGCCTGGGTGTATTTTGGGTCCCGGGGCTATTCGCGGTTCCGTGTTGTTCAAAAACAAATGGTCCAAGCAGGACAGTGGGACTTCGCTCAGCGAAGCCATTGCTCGCTTCGAAGATAGCGAGAGCCACTTTCCATAGGTCACCATGGCCCCAAGTTGGCGACTTGACGCTGCGCGAAATTTGCCGGTGAAGCATGGTGGTTGACAACGCATAGTTTAAGTAAAGGACATGTACTTGGTTGGAAGGAGGTCGCGCCTACGTGAATTGTGAACAATCCCGGGTCATTACCAACAGCATCATTGCTGTTGCTTGCTGACCCTGGTTGGCGTGCATAGCTGTGATTGTTATGCAGCCGTTCTTGTTCATTAATATCCAGTAGCAAAACCATACAATTAACCATGATCAACCATATTGGTGTGTTTTTGAAGCCAAATCTGCTGAGAGGCGGCCCGCCAAGAGCCCCGCACGCGCTCCATCAGCAAAGCATCCAGCTCGCGAGGTAGAGGCTCCCCGTGACTCCGCCCGAGCTTTTGGAACCAGGCGCGGGCACGCCAGATAGCCAGCAAATCCTATGCGCGTCCCATTTCTCAAAAACGGGCAGTTTGATGAGAAAGAATGCAACTTATGTCTGTGCTTACTTGTTATGCGATAGCTTCTGGACGTTGGAAATGG
This sequence comes from Symbiodinium kawagutii, assembly GCA_009767595.1. Classification (NCBI taxonomy): domain Eukaryota; class Dinophyceae; order Suessiales; family Symbiodiniaceae; genus Symbiodinium; species Symbiodinium kawagutii. The sequence continues at coordinate 6,717 of VSDK01016039.1, forward strand.
CTTTCTGATTGGGTTCCACCCTGTGGCTCAAACTAAAAGTAACCGATGGGGCTGCGAGAAAATTGTTTCAAGACGGTGGGCGTGGGAAGGTCTTCTCGGTATATGTGCGTGTTTGTTTTTGAAACATAGGTTTTTAGTGATCCTAAAATAAATAGAAAAGTGCCGGGGCTCGAGCCAGGTAGATTGCTGCCGATTTTTTTATTCTTAGCTTTGCTCGAATTTTTTCTAGAAACATTAAAGATGATGTCTATTAACAAAGAAGTTGGGTGCGCACTTTTCCATTTTTTGTTTCGCGCTGGTATTCTTGCGCGAATGCCAAGAAATTGGAAGAATAACTTTTTGAATAGGATGATTTTTCTATTAAGTATTTTACCACAAATGCCAGGAAAAAACCTGGAATGTGATGTTTCTTGACGGGGGGTTCTATGGTGAGCACTTTTCTGTCTTCTGTTTTAGAGTGGTATTTTCATTGGAAATGCGACGACAGATTAAACATATGACTCATAATCATATGACTAGAACCCTGGAAAAACAACATGTTTTTACTAATGCGTTTTGGTTTGTGCGCCTGAACGAGGTTCTTTGTTGATGCATTTGTTTGCATGTTCTTCTTGTGCTTGGCGCGGCTAAATACACGGTTCTTGTGAAGTTTGCAACGTGCATGCGTGCTTTGTATTTTGGTTCGTGCACGTAAATGAGGTTTTTGGTAAAGCTTTAATTCGCTTGCGTTTTCAATGATGTTTCTCGACCACAACCCTTTGTTTTCAAGGGGTTTTCGTCATTTACATTTACCCCTCAGTTTCTACGCGTTTTTGGTGCAAAAAAAATGACAGTCCATTATGTCAAAAATATTCAACAACCCAGATTTTTTGCATGCTGCAACAATCTTCCCTTTTCCAAGGTTTCGGAACCCTGGAAACATTTTTCTATCCTTTCCGGGTATCTATATCTATACATATATATATATATATTTATATATATATATATATATTTACACATATGTTAATATTTGTAGACATGATTTATTTTGTACAGATACTATATTTTGTCTTTTTTGGAAAATGCCAGTAAGCACACCTAGAGGTAGAATCTGGGAGGGTCAACACATATACATAGATTTTTCACAACACATTTATAGACACATGCATTTTGAGGTGCCTGCAACCATATGCATTCATAGGTGCATACTGATACACTGTACAAATCATTGCAATGATTGGATTTGTCGGCTGCAAAGGTTCGAGGTCTTGGGTGATCTGCGGTGCTGCAGTGAGTTGTTTGGGCCAACAGCTGTCCGAAATGGCAGAGGCGGCTTTCCAGCTACAAGGTGGGGCTGCAGACATGTGCAGAGGCTTCAGATGGGGATAGTGACCAGCCAGAGTGGACATGATGGTTGCTTGGACAGGTTGGACAGGTTGTGCAAGTTGTTTGGTTGGCTGGCTGGTTTGGTCTCAATTTGTTTCGGTTTGGTGGTTGGTTAGGTTTTTCTTTGATAATTTTGTTTGGTTCTCTGGGAGTTCATGAGTGAGGCCTGGTTTGATGAGGCTCATCATTGATGTACTATGGGTACAGCAACCCATTGAGGTTGCTCGCAAGGGATAATTTTTTGACCAAGTCACGTGCTCGCAAGAGTTACCCACTCAAACCATATTCATTTGTGTAGTGAGAGTGGCATGGGTCAGTTCGCCGTTGTGAAGATCTCAAATTGAATATATCAGCGTTTGTTTGAAGTTCAGACCCACTACAATACCGTTTCTTTGGTGGGCAACAAGCCGCAGCCGCATCACGTGATCGGGGGGGTGCCGGACCAATCTCTCATCTCCTCAAATTAGGGGGGCTGATATGTAATTCCTGTAGTTGAGGCTTCTGCTCTTTGCGGGTGATGTACTGTAGTTGTTACCCTTCCTGCGATTTCTGTGGGTTGTTGCATGTGTTGTTCTTGGGGTTCTCCCAGTCATCCTTGTCCTCGTTGTCGTTGACATCGGCGTCGCAATTGTTGCTGTTGTTTAGTGCTGCTGTTTCGGTGTGTTCGTCGTTGTTCCCTGTTTTCATGGACCCCATTGCTGGATGTTTACAGTTGATACACCCCAGGGATCCTCTAGTCAACCGCAAACTGCTTGCGAAAGCGATGGGACTACGACTTGGGGATGATTCAGTTCAGCCAAGCACCGCAAAGACTTTCAGGTGGTGTAAAAGGTGCTGCCCACTTTCCATGGGAAATCGTGACAGATTATGTCATGATGACAAGCACTTATGAGGTCAACCAGGTCAACCAGGTCAGCCTGCTACTAAGACCTACCTGCTGAATGCCGGTAGCCAAGGCATGGCCGAAGATGGATGGCTCCCCACGTGCTTTGCCCATCGCTCGCGCTTCGAAACACCATCGTTGCCCTTGCTGGTGATCACTGTGCTAGTGCTGGTGCCTTGGATTGGCACGGGGAGACTGGCGTTCTGCACTGGTAGGTTCCTGTAGATGAAAATAGAGGTGTTTCTCAAGTCATAGGGGCACCCCCAAATCATCCAATGTTAGTCTTTTATAGCGATAAACCGACCATGACTTGGGGCTCCCTATGCTGAGAAACACCCGTATAGAGACCATCCCTATGTGAGCATCGTTCAGAACACTTGGTAAAGTACTCCAGTATTCCGACCGAAAAATTGAATGGCGCCTTCCGCGCGCAAGCTTTTCACAAGCTCCGCGAAAGCATTTCGATTGCGCAATCTCGCGCAAGCTCTGGATATGTCGAACCAATAGATAAATAAGTCAATAGATAGTTGCCCACGATATACTCGCGCAAGCGATAAAGCAAAGACAATCATCAAAAATGCGTGAACACCTTTCCGCGCAAGCTCGCGCAAGCTCTCCTCCAAAAAAAACCTCCGCGCAAGTTCCCACTGCAGTCGCGCAAGAGTCGCGTAAGGGTTTCGCGCAAGCAATGACAATGTCAGTTAAATCTATAATGAGTTTTGAACACCGCACATGCGGGTTTGTGCCAAAATAATGATCATTTTAAAAATGAAAACCATTGACTGGGGGGGCCGTTATTTTGGCACATACCCATGCAAAGATGATAACACCTGTATATCTATGGACGCAACCAGTGTGTTTATCCGCAAAACCTATAACTCCCTATCTATATATTTGATTGAACAAATAAATAAACAAGCAAATAAGATAAATGAATATATATATATATATATATATATATGTATAGATATTGATATATATGTATATATAGAAATAAGGTGTCCAGATCAAACAATATTTATTGGCTTAGCGATGCTGAGGGAGGTATGGCTATGCAGCAGCAACTAATAACAAAACATGGGATGCTACTGATTAGTCAACAGTGCCCGAGCCCAGGTACCACAGCCGCAACAACTTGTCTTGTGAGCGCATCATCGGTCACTCATCCATGGCTATATTTGAACTATCAAGGGTTCCAATTGGTGGATGTCTCATCATCCCTAGTTCACCAGTTTCCCGCCAGCGCGGTTGCTTCATATGTGTGTTGTGAGTGTTGTGTTTTTGGCGCTTTGCAAGATCTTGTTACATCCAGTCGTCAAGACCCCTATGCACATTGGCTGTACGGTAGTTCATTGAAGCTGCACAGCATCCATTTCGACATACCGCTTTGCAGTTGTTTCCTAGCATCAAGGTGGGTGTTTCTCAAAATAGGGGACCCCTAAATCATCCCATTTTTGTCATTCATATTCATACTAATAAACCAACTATGACCGGGGGTTCCCCATGGCTTAAGAACCCCCCAGCTCAACCAACCCTCTTTGCTGGGAGGTTCTGAGCCTGTCTTCCTCCTTTCAAAGCATTCTCAACATGCTGAACGCTGTCTACTGCGTGGGCCAGGCGCACTGGCTCAGCCATGAGCTTCACTTGGATGTTTTCCAAGTGGCTTCCTCTCACTTTGCTGGATCAGACTGGGATTCAACATGGGTTTATCCATGACCTACCCCCACGCTCACTGGTTACGCTATGAATCGATGGTTGGTAAAGGGGTGCCACCATAGCCATCGATCCATGGATGGGTAGTGCTCTCGTGCCCTCTTGGCCCAGTGGTTCACAGGTTATCGAGTTCTCGGCGTTTCTTCATTTGCGGAGTATCTTGACGTCACGGGATCCGTGACATCCGGGTCTGCCATGGCATTGAAGCAGCTTGAATGGTTTGCCACCACTTCCTCTTTGATTGATGCGCCCCTTGAAGATCTTATTCATTTATTTTGTGTCAAGCTCAGAATGTATCTCAAGACCGTTGAGCGATTTCTGAACGTTGATTGCAGACTCCTGGAGTGCACAACCGGAAGGTGCCACACATGTGCTATCATCACGGTTGGTATATCAGTCGTACTTACGTTCTGCCATTATATCCTGCAAGAACTGGTTTTGCTACCATACCACCATGAAACTTTTGATAATACCAACGCATAATAAATCACCATAGGTGCTACTGTTGGCAGGTGTCGGTTATGACCATCTGACCACGTGGGGCTTTCCCAAAATAGGGAGCCCCAAAAATGGTTGGTTTATTACTATAAGTGATGAATATTGGATGATTTGGGGGTACCCTATGACTTGAGAACCCACCATCTGGTTGGTATATCCCCTATTGTTGTTGCTTCTTATCCCCTTTTATGAACCACTATCAATGGTAATTGATGGTTATTGATGGATTATTAATGCTATTAATGGTAATTGATGGTAATTGACGGTAATTGATGCTTATTTATGGGGTACCCCCATTTTGAGAAACCACCACATATTCCATGATCATTGGCCGCCAGCAGTGGTCACTGTTTGACGGCATCCCTACGACGGGAGCCCAGGAAAGCATGACGACCTCGAACGTGCTGTGCCCAGACCTGGAACTTCCAACTGGGATAGCTCAGGTCCGATTGGTCATAACTTGTTGCATACATGGTATTATATGGCCATGGGTCAAGGATTTAACCAACCAATAATAGTGGGTTTGAACCAACAATCATAGGGAAAACAATGGTTGATGATAGGGGAACCAGGGGTACAGGGTTTTGACCCACAGCCATATGGGATTATATGGGGATGGGTCAAGGATTTAACCAGCAATGACCAATGGTTGATAGGGAATACAATGGTTGTGAACCGGAGGAGAACAGGGTTTTGACCCACCTCCATGTCTTGGTGACTTCTTGAAGTGATATCTTTCGTCTTGTGATTTCCTTCCATATCCTGATCGTTGTTGTATCCCCCAACGTTGCAGCAAGAGTGTGTCATCGAAAGATGTGTTATCCTGATATCATGATTATCATGGTTGGTTAGGAGTACGTCAACGATTTTTCTTTCTCAGATGTTACTGTGACTTGTTCTGCATCCTGCTAATTGAGAGCCATCAACTACCATGATTCATCATGCATTTGTACCATTAATAACCATCAAGTAACCATCAAATAACCATCAACTAACCTTCAAATAACCATCAAGTAACCATCAAATAACCATCAACTAACCTTCAAATAACCATCAAGTAACCATCAAAAACCATCAACTAACCTTCAAATAACCATCAAGTAACCATCAAATGACCATCAACTAACCTTCAAATAACCATCAAATAACCATCAAATAACCATCAAGTAACCATCAAATAACCATCAACTAACCTTCAAATAACCATCAAGTAACCATCAAATAACCATCAACTAACCTTCAAACAACCATCAAGTAACCATCAAATAACCATCAACTAACCTTCAAATAACCATCAAGTAACCATCAAAAACCATCAACTAACCTTCAAATAACCATCAAGTAACCATCAAATGACCATCAACTAACCTTCAAATAACCATCAAATAACCATCAAATAACCATCAAGTAACCATCAAATAACCATCAACTAACCTTCAAATAACCATTGCCATCAAATAACCATCAAGTAACCATCAAGTAACCATCAAGCAACCATCAAATAACCATCAACTAACCTTCAAATAACCATCAAGTAACCATCAAATAACCATCAACTAACCTTCAAATAACCATCAAGTAACCGTCACATAACCATCAACTAACCTTCAAATAACCATCAATTAACCATCAAATAACCATCAACTAACCTTCAAATAACCATCAAGTAATCATCAAATAACCATCAACTAACCTTCAAATAACCATCAAGTAACCATCAAGTAACCATCAAATAACCATCAACTAACCTTCAAATAACCATCAAGTAACCATCAAATAACCATCAAGTAACCATCAAATAACCTTCAAATAACCATCAAGTAACCATCAAGTAACCATCAAATAACCATCAACTAACCTTCAAATAACCATCAAGTAACCATCAAATAACCATCAACTAACCTTCAAATAACCATCAAGCAACCATCAAATAACCATCAAGTAACCATCAAATAACCATCATCTAACCATCAAATAACCATCAAGTAACCATCAAGTAACCATCAAGTAACCATCAAATAACCATCAAGTAACCATCAAATAACCATTGCCATCAAATAACCATCAAGCAACCATCAAATAACCATCAATTAACCATCAACTAACCACCATTAATTAGTCACCCACCCCGGACAGCGGAAGGCTGTCCCGAGCTTCGAGGCCCCTTTCGTGTGCCATGCAAATCCTTGACAGCGCAGATCTCAGAGGTTGATGTTTGTGCGGCATTGGTTGGTGGGTTGGTGAATGGTCGGTTAAGAAGCCTTCATCATCTGGTTGGTTAGTTGAAGGATCTACCAACCAATAATACTAACCAATAATATTGATCTACACTGGTTAACCAACCAATAATAGGGATCTACCAACTACAACTGGTTGGTTCGTTGGTTCGTTGGTGAGTAACATGCACAAAGAACCAACCGTAATAGGATTTTCTCTGCTGAATATCAGCACTTTGCATAGCAGTTTGCATTTTTTCAGCCAGGGTGAACGGTCACAGCGACCGACGAAACAGTTGGAACTTGCCAGCTGGGTCACGGCTCGTCCCAAGGCCTGCTGTTTGTTGCTTTTGATGCCCTTCGGCTTTTGCATCGTCCGGAGACTCGGGGAAAGCTTGTGAATCAGTGATTTACGGTCTGCCCAATTTAGAAAACCATGTGTTCCCTGCAATGGGGATAGAAGCAAGAGGGATGCACAACAACAATTGCGAGGATATAATCTGAAACTAGAATCCACAAACCAGTGTGTGTAGCAGTCACCTGGTGTCGAAAATAGGAGCATTCAAAACTGTCACGTGAGAAATTTTCTTGGTGTGCAAGGCGGTGCAGTTTGCCGTGTCAGAGGTGATTGGTATGAAGGTGTGCTGGCGCAAAACATTGCATGTTGGCGTAAAAGTTGGCTGCTGTAAAAGTACAGTGGTGCAAATGATTATTCTGTTGCTATGTGAAAACATAAAACTTGTTGAGATAATCATTTGTTAGTAACAGCTTGCTGTGTCAAAAACAGAGGAAAAGTGGCAGCACAGAGCGTCGAGTGGATGCTAGCGCCCAAGCAGAAGACTTGCGCCCTGTGGGTGGAGAACTTCTGACGGTGCAAAAATTCGGAAGGGCCCAATGGGACGGGTTTGTGAATGTTTCTGCTGGTTCTAACCATCGAAGTTGATGGCCATCATAGGGAACACTGATTTCAGTTCACCCAGCATCCTCTCAAGGTCCTGCTGGTCATGCCCTTCATCTCAGGACCGGGCCGAAGATCGTGCGAAATTGCAGTTTCCGACTGTTGAGTCAGGGTCAGTGGCTCCCCCGTTTGGATTCATTTGGTTCGTTTGACCAGAAATTGGTTCCTAAACCAATAGCATTGGAGTTGGTTGACGAATTTGCTGGTTTGAGTTTTATCACAAACTGACGGCGGGCTGTCTCCTTTGCATCCCTTTGCATGTCAGTTTGCCGGTGGCGCATCCGAATTACAAGGGTGGCATGGCTACGACGGTATTGATGAACCAACAAAATGGTGGCTAGGGATCAAGACGTCCCAACTTGCAGGGCACATTTGAAGCAAGTATCATGTCGTCTTAGTATTGTTCTCGACCACAACTGGATGATACAAACTTCTACAACCAGAGCCGCTGACTGTCTACTGAACCGATTGACCTACTTGATCCTGTGAGATGATAGGTTTCACTAAACCAATCATTGTGGTGCCAACAAAACTCAAGGCGTAGCACCCCGGGTTTGGGCCCATGGCCCACCAAGGATGATAAGCACATGGAAACGGCCCGTTTTGCTCATCGGTCGTACAGCTCCCCGTGTGAAGTCAGCCTGGGCTTGGCCCCCCAGGAGATCTTGGTCAAATCGCTGCACTTCTGGGCTCCATACTGTCAGCTGCTGAGGAATTCTAGGGTTTGTTGTGCCAGGGTGTAGCTTCACCCAGGATGTGTCCAGGAGCTTTGTAGGTGGTCACTTGTACTGTATCTGGTTGGCGGTTTCAAAGATTCTTGATTGTCCCTGGTATTACCAAATGGCTGGTTGGTTGTTGGTTGATTAATATGTTTCATAGGAGTTGAAACCACCAGCCGGTGTATCATGTTTTGCAACTATGTCACTGTGCACAAGAATGAAAGTTATGATGGGAATGAAAATACCATCTTGCACCAACAGAACCAATCCACAAAAGAAGCTCAGTGTTCTTGTGCTCATGATTCGTTGCATCTACCTTTCATATCCTGGTATCATCATCGGTATCCTGTTGCGGATATTCATTCTCCTGGCAGAAATCATAGCCATGATCCCGGAAATCACCGTTTTTTGGTAAGACTACGAAGCGTTTCAGGGGAAGTTTTTGTGATTGTTAGGATGGGTAAATTCCATGCATAAAAGTGAACATCCCGAGCCAACAAAAATACTGATTCCTTTGGGACGTACACAAGGGGTACACGATGTTGATCCACAGCCATGTACGAATGCACTCAGATCCATATCTTATCATATCCTCGTACGCACACACACATGTATATAGTATATATATATATATATATATACACAGAAATTTGGTCACACACACATATATATACGGTCACAAAAGATATGTAAAGCCCAGGCGTTGCGCGTATATGTGCATATATGTGGATAGGGGCACATGTCATATATAACGTTTGCTTCAGGTTACTACTCCAAGCTATGATCGTTTTCTGTGGGATCACCACCATGAACCAACCATCACCCACGTGGGAACCAACCATCAACCACCCATGACCCTTGTTGTCCACCTATCAGCACCTCCCGGCAATCGAGGTCTGGCCTTGCCCTCCACCAGCTGCTTGAGTTGTCCAGACGTGCCATCCTCAGTGGTCTTTGAAGTTGCGAGTGATGACCAGCTGGTAAGTGAGAGCAATAAGTAGGTGCCAAATGAGTAGGCCATTGCTACTTGATATCAGTTGAATCAGTATTAGTTGCAAAAGATAGCCAGCAAGTACGTAATTACATTGCCGGCCATAAGGAGGCAATTACCAGTTGATAAACGAATTCTGTGACTGCTGTGACCACTTGAGATACGAAACGAATAATGAACATGTCTTGGGATGTGAGTCTGTCCCCTTGTGCTACTTGTGCTCGATTTACTTTGCGGACGACTGTGCAGCCGTGTACCCTCTCAAACAGTCCCTCGCCGTGCGACTGCGAAACTTGACATTTGTTGACAATGGCTTTCCGTTCCGCCCTTGTGCTCACTTGCTTGGTTGTTGCTGCTGGCCGTCGCCATGCGGAAAGTCCCAGTCTCCTGAGTCCGGAAATGGACGTGGGGCAAGTTGAGGAAAAAGCAGCTGAGATGCTCGAAAGCATCACACCTGAGGGCAGCGATGATGGACACCTGATCCCAGTGGAAGCTTCCTTCCAAGTTGCTCCCAGCATGGCTGACATCTCATCCAAGACGAAGTTGACCTTACACCTGGCCCATGTGCCAACTCCGGCTGAGCCTGTGAGTGTCATTGCCACATTCACGGCCAAGGATGAAGAGTCAGCAACGAGATTTGCAGACAGCCTTCGTGACTACTACACATTTGATGATCCTTCTCGTGGCGCACCTGTGACTTAGCTGAAAAATCGTCCTTGTGTGAATTAGTCATTGGTTGTGGAGACTGTATTCACTTGTACGTATTTTTACAGGATAATTATATCATGATAAAATGTATCTATATAGATCCAACATCTATGTATATACAATGAAGATTCGTAGATGTCTTCTTACATGGTTGAGAGCGTTTTGTGATCGCCACAGTCGACAGAATTCCTCATCCTTGCCATTTCTGATTCCATCGAATCATGACTCCTTGATGCCGTATGTTGGACACCGCGGCTTCAGCCAAGGTGACTTTCAACATCACCTCTCCAGGTCGGCAAGTGACCGTCAGGATTACCCCCAAGAACCCTGCAGAAGAAGAATTCATCCGCGCAGCTGAAGGTGTAGCACAAAACTTTGGAGAAGTCAAAGTCACTGGGCGCAGTGATTTTCAGCATCTTTGTTTTGAGATCCCGTGATAGATCCAAATGGTACAGGAAGTTGATTTTGAATATTATGAATTGATTCCCACAAGGGCTTGATTTGCGGAGCACTCCATTTATCTCCATCTTTTCGGTCTCTCTTGATTCCCGTGGGTTCGGGACAGTCTGGCAGAACCTACAGCCAATTGATGCCAATGGCAAGCAATTGTCATAACATGTCATAACTATCTTCTTACAGTATCAGAATCTCAGAAAAGATTCTTTTTGCACCAAATGGTTTTAAAGACATCATGATGTGAAAGAACATGTTGAATTTTGATTGCTGACATTTGGCATCGCCCGAGGTCAGCGTGACTTACGACCTCGACATGCTCGAATTCCTGTCTCATCTCACCAACGAGACTGCTGCTTGGCGTAGACTTGGAGACTCGGAATTGTGGTTTCTCAAGCCTTGGGGCACCCCCCCAAAGTTATGGTTGGTTTAATATTATGAATGGTTCATATACCAGATGATTTGGGGGTACCCCTAGCTATTGAGAAACACCTTAATATGGTTACAAACCATATATGTCTAACATGATCTAACTTGACTTTTTTGGGTCCAAAGAGGCGCAGACAACCGAGGTTCTTTACGCAGAGCTCTACAAGGGCATCCGCTATGCCGTGAGTGCCACCATCTCAAAGAACTTGGAGAAGCTGTTGGCTTCAAAGGTGCCACCTGCGGCACATGCCGTACCAGGCTTCTCAGCGTCGGTGCCCTGGCGCGAAACCGTTGGGGGAACTGAAAGATTTCATGATAGCAACAAGAAACATTTGCAAAAAGTAGTACCTGTTTAGTAGCTATTTAGTACCTGACCTATCCCCTTCCTATTTCGTAGCTTTTTAATGCCTATTTCGTAGCTATTTAGTGCCTAGTTGGTTTCCTCAAGATTTCATGATTTTGCTGGCATTAGTATCCATGCAGTACATATTTAGTACCTGTTTGGTAGCTATTTAGTACTTATTGAGTAGCTATTTAGTGCTTATTCAGTGCCTATTCAGTACTTCAGTCCAACTATCAACGAAGCAATCAGCGGGTTTGGCAACCACTCAAACTTAGGCCAACTGGCAATACTCGACTTCTTTCACTTGTGTTTGAAGATGTTTACATCGCATTCTCTGCTGAGGAGATGATGGACAAGCTGTGGAACCTGTTCACGGGCGCTTCTGCTTCCGTGAAAGTGGTCATCGACGATTCCACACGCGAGGAAATCTTCCGCTCTCTTCCAGGTATGAACATGACCTACGGCACAATGGTCGCAATCTATCGCCAGATGGTCCGAATGTATCCAATGGCTTTGCGTGGTTCCCCCCTGGCGATGAAGAGCTTGAAGTTCCTTCAGGACATGGAGTGTCTTGGACACAATCTGAAATTTGAACCGTTTCTGTAATGATGCTATATCCTAATTTCAAGTCCTTAAATTCTAAAAAAGGACAACTTTTGTTGGTGAAGGAGTTTTTTCAGCCATCCCGTGCTCAGTCCCAGCTAATGTCGCTAAAGGCCTTTCCCACAGGGATTCTGCTGGCGATTAGGAGCCTCCCATGCTTGCCTTAGGAGAGTTCTTTTCACGAGTTTCTTTGTTGTTCACTTTTCTAGATTCGTTTGGAAACTCCTGGCTCTCCTTGTCCTTCTGAGACATCTTGGAACACATGATCTGCACTTCCAATGTCCCCTCTTCGTGCAGGGTTGGGCAGGTGTGCTTGTTGAGGTTTCTTGTTTTATCTTGTTTTCAGACGGCAGATTTCTCATCTTCGATGCTCGTGTTCTTAGCATTCTTCTGTCTCTGCCACTTTTATCATCAATCGAGTGATTCTGTATTTCGGGGCATCTTGGGACGACTGACATTGACCAATCGCCTCTTTCATTTCTTTCCCAGCGGTTTTTGTCTCTGTAGTTGACAGTTGTGAGTCCTTGTCTGTCACTGTCTGGTTTGTCTCCCAGCTTTTTGCATTTGGAGGTTCTTTGGGGGGATGGTCTTAAAGCTTTCTCTGGCCCAGCCCAATGTAGCGTGTTTGGCCCGACCCGATGCAGCCCAATGTGGCGGGGCTCTTGTGATCATCCATTCTACTTCATACCACTGGTAAAACCATCTTGAAAATATTTGTTGGACCTTGCTTGGGATCAGTGTTCGGAAAGCTTGCTTTTGAGGGAGCAAGCCACCGCCTGATGCTTGTAGTTCATTTCCCTGTTTTTTTCATTTGTTTGTCATTGGTGTCCGAGCTCTCTTTGTGCTGGTCCTGCTTGCTCCGCAGGTTTACCAGTGCATAGTCTAGTATCATACAATATAATACATACTCCTGTGAAAGGATGCAAAAAACTTAGCAGTCACACGGCACTGTGGAACTTCGCATTTTCAGGCAATGGGTCTTGATGTAAGGCGGCCTCCAGTGCAAATCCTCATGCTCGGCTACAAACTTCGCTTTCCTTCTTGTCCTTAATATCCTTTGTGCTTCAATCAGTGCATTGTTGCTTCATCCTAAGACAGCTGCAGTCAGCATGTCAATGAACACATTTCAGACAGCCGAGGAAATTGGAGACCTTGGATACAGTAGAACTGACTGGAGTGCCAGGTTTGCGCGCCATGCTGGTTGACAACACAACCAATGGACTCTTCCAATTCTTGGGCAAGTTCTCCAAGGATATCGGTCTGATTGACGTTCTCAAGAACACCTCGACGATGTTTCCTCCTCCACTGCATGATTGGTCGAAGGGGATTATGGAGGCAGCCGGGAACACCATGCCGATGGCGATGTTTAACGAGACGGAGCACCCGGACAAGCCCTGACAAGGGTGGAACCGACGAATGCAACAGCACAGGTGCAAGGCTGTCATGGACAGAAAACAAAAAGCGCAGTGGGATGTGCTCTGGGGGTTGGTTTGTTTTGCACGGTGGGATTGGGCATAGACAGTGTTTGTCTGTATAGGATATAGATATATACGATGACCATACATATACACATATTTGACACGCATATATCCAAGACATACATCTATCTACATCCTACATCCTCAGCACTGGAAATCATGGTGTTTGAATCAGTATTAGTTGCAAGTGATAGCCAGCCATTCAGTACTTATCAGCCACAAGGAGGCACTTGCCAGTTGATAAACGACTGCTGTGACTGTTGTGACCACTTGAGATACGAAACGAATAATGAACATGTCTTGGGATGTGAGTCTGTCCCCTTGTGCTACTTGTGCTCGATTTACTTTGCGGACGACTGTGCAGCCGTGTACCTTCTCAAACAGTCCCTCGCCGTGCGACTGCGAAACTCGACATTTGTTGACAATGGCTTTCCGTTCCGCCCTTGTGCTCACTTGCTTGGTTGTTGCTGCTGGCCGTCGCCATGCGGAAAGTCCCAGTCTCCTGAGTCCGGAAATGGACGTGGGGCAAGTTGAGGAAAAAGCAGCTGAGATGCTCGAAAGCATCACACCTGAGGGCAGCGATGATGGACACCTGATCCCAGTCGAAGCTTCCTTCCAAGTTGCTCCCAGCATGGCTGACATCTCATCCAAGACGAAGTTGACCTTACACCTGGCCCATGTGCCAACTCCGGCTGAGCCTGTGAGTGTCATTGCCACATTCACGGCCAAGGATGAAGAGTCAGCAACGAGATTTGCAGACAGCCTTCGTGACTACTACACATTTGATGATCCTTCTCGTGGCGCACCTGTGACTTAGCTGAAAAATCGTCCTTGTGTGAATTAGTCATTGGTTGTGGAGACTGTATTCACTTGTACGTATTTTTACAGGACAATTATATCATGATAAAATGTATCTATATAGATCCAACATCTATGTATATATAATGAAGATTAGTAGATGTCTTCTTACATGGTTGAGAGGGTTTTGTGATCGCCACAGTCGACAGAATTCCTCATCCGTGCCATTTCTGATTCCATCGAATCATGACTCCTTGATGCCGTATGTTGGACACCGCGGCTTCAGCCAAGGTGACTTTCAACATCACCTCTCCAGGTCGGCAAGTGACCGTCAGGATTACCCCCAAGAACCCTGCAGAAGAAGGATTCTTCATCCGTGCAGCTGAAGGTGTAGCACAAAACTTTGGAGAAGTCAACGTCACTGGGCGCAGTGATTTTCAGCATCTTTGTTTTGAGATCCCCTGATAGATCCAAATGGTATATGAAATTGATTTTGAATATTATGAATTGGTTCACACAAGGGCTTGATTTGCGGAGCACTCCATTTATCTCCATTTTTTCGGTCTCTCTTGATTCCCGTGTGTTCGGGACAGTCTGGCAGAACCTACAGCCAATTGATGCCAATGGCAAGCAATTGTCATAACATGTCATAACTATCTTCTTACAGTATCAGAATCTCAGAAAAGATTCTTTTTGCACCAAATGGTTTTAAAGACATCATGATGTGAAAGAACATGTTGAATTTTGATTGCTGACATTTGGCATCGCCCGAGGTCAGCGTGACTTACGACCTCGACATGCTCGAATTCCTGTCTCATCTCACCAACGAGACTGCTGCTTGGCGTAGACTTGGAGACTCGGAATTGTGGTTTCTCAAGCCTTGGGGCACCCCCCCAAAGTTATGGTTGGTTTAATATTATGAATGGTTCATATACCAGATGATTTGGGGGTACCCCTAGCTATTGAGAAACACCTTAATATGGTTACAAACCATATATGTCTAACATGATCTAACTTGACTTTTTTGGGTCCAAAGAGGCGCAGACAACCGAGGTTCTTTACGCAGAGCTCTACAAGGGCATCCGCTATGCCGTGAGTGCCACCATCTCAAAGTCCTTGGAGAAGCTGTTGGCTTCAAAGGTGCCACCTGCGGCACATGCCGTACCAGGCTTCTCAGCATCGGTGCCCCGGCGCGAAGCCGTTGGGGGAACTGAAAGATTTCATGATAGCAACGAGAAACATTTGCATATATATATATATATGTAGTAGAATCTGTTTCGTAGCTATTTAGTACTTATTGAGTACTTGCAGCTATTTAGTGCCTGACCTATCCCCTTCCTATTTCATACCTATTTCGTACCTATAGTAGCTTTAGTACCTAGTTGGTTCCCTCAAGATTTAATGATTTTGATGTCATTAGTATCTATTTAGTACGTATTTAGTACCTATTTAGTACCTGTTCAGTAGCTATTTAGTACTTCTTTAGTTGCTATTTAGTACCGGTTGAGTAACTATTTAGTACGTATTTCGTACCCATTTAGTAACGATTTAGTAGCTATTTAGTACCTATTTTGCAGCGATTTAGTACCTATTTAGAACCTATTTAGTGCCTATTCTGTTCCTATTTCATACCCATTTCGTACCTATTTAGTACCTATTTAGTAGCTATTTAGTATAGCTATTTAGTAACTATTTAGTATCTAGTTGGTTCCCTCAAGATTTCATGATCTTGCCGTCATTGGTATCTATTTAGAACCTATTTAGTACCAATTTTGGCTATTGAGTAGCTATCTAGTACTTATTGAGTAGCTATTTCATATCTATTGAGTCAGTATGCAGTGCGTATTTCGTTCCCAATTAATACCTATTCAGTAGCTATTTTCGTACCCATTTAGTAACCATTTAGTAGCTATTTAGTACATAATTAGAACCTACTTAGGACCTATTCCGTTCCTATTTCATACCTCTTTCGTACCGATTTAGTAGCTATTTAGTACCTAGTTGGTTCCGCCAAGATTTCATGATTTTGCTTTCACTAGTACGTATTTAGTAGCTATTTAGTCGCTATTTAGTACCTAGTTGGTTCCCTCAAGATTTCATGATTTTGCTGTCATTAGTACCTGTTTAGTGCCGATTTAAGTCTAAGTACCTCAGTCCAACTATCAACCAAGCAATCAGCGGGTTTGGCTTCGCTTTCTATACTTGTACTCAAAGTTATCAGTCCTGAAAGACGGACATCTTCAGAGGCCAACTGGCAATACTTGACTTCTTTCACTTGTGTTCGAAGATGTTTATATCCAGTTCGCAGTTGAGGAGATGATGGACAAGCTGTGGAACCTGTTCACGGGCGCTTCTGCTTCCGTGAAAGTGGTCATCGACGATTCCACACGCGAGGAAATCTTCCGCTCTCTTCCAGGTATGAACATGACCTACGGCACAATGGTCGCAATCTATCGCCAGATGGTCCGAATGTATCCAATGGCTTTGCGTGGTTCCCCCCTGGCAATGAAGAGCTTGAAGTTCCTTCAGGACATGGAGTGTCTTGGACACAATCTGAAATTTGAACCGTTTCTGTAATGATGCTATATCCTAATTTCAAGTCCGTAAATTCTAAAAAAGGACAACTTTTGTTGGTGAAGGAGTTTTTTCAGCCATCCTGTGCTCAGTCCCAGCTAATGTCGTTGAAGGCCTTTCCCACAGGGCAGGTCACCGTCATATTTGGGGGATTCTGATGGCAATTCGGAGCCTCCAATGTTTGCCCTAGAAGGGTGCCTTAACAGGCACGAGTTTCAAGCGTTTCTCTGCTGTTCACGTTTGGAAACTCCTGGTTTTCCTTGTCCTTCTGAGACATCTTGGGGCACATGATCTGCACTTTTCATGTCCCCTCTTCATGTAGGGTTGGGCAGGTATACTTGTTGAGGTTTCTTGTTTTCAGACGGCAGATTTCTGATCTTCGACACTCGTGTTCTTAGCATTCTTCTGTCTCTGCCACTTTTATCATTAATTGAGTGATTCTGTCTATGTTCTTGAAACTTTCTCTGATCCAATGCAGCCCAATGTGGCGGGGCTCTTGTGATCATCCATTCTACTTCATACCACTGGTAAAACCATCTTGAAAACATTTGTTGGCCCTTGCTTGGGATCAGTGTTCGGAAAGGTAGCTTTTGAGGGAGCAAGCCACCACCTGATACCTGTAGTTCATTTCCCTGTTTTTTTCATTTGTCTGTCATTTGTGTCTCTCTCTCTCTCTGTGCTGGTCCTGTTTGCTCCACAGGTTTACCAGTGCATGGTTTTGAAACTGTGAAAAGATGCAGCAGGCTTAGCACACAGCATTGTGGAACTCCGCATGCGGGTACATCTGATTTAAGGCGGCCTCCAGTGCTCCTCCGCTCCAAACTTCGCTTTCCTTCTTGATCTTCATATCCTTTTTGCTTCAAGCAGTGCCTTTTTTTGACAGGATCCAGGGCGCATGAACCTTTCCTTAATCCAGCTGCAGTCAGCATGTCAACGAACACATTTCAGACAGCCGAGGAAAGTGGAGACCTTGGATACAGTAGAACTGACTGGAGTGCCAGGTTTGCGCGCCATGCTGGTTGACAACACAACCAATGGACTCTTCCAATTCTTGGGCAAGTTCTCCAAGGATATCGGTCTGATTGACGTTCTCAAGAACACCTCGACCTTGTTCCCACAACCAGAGCCATACTGGGCGAAGGGAATGATGGAGGCAGCCGGGGACACCATGCCTACTATGGCGATGCCGATGCCCAACGAGACGGAGCACCCATAGTTGTCACAAGGTACCGACGAAAGCAACGGCAGTTGCGAGGTCATCCTGCACAGAAAACAACAAGTGAACTGGGACTTGCTCTGGGGTCTGGTTTGTTTCACACGGTGGGATTGGGCATGATTGGGCATAGTCAACGTCTATATTTGTATGTGTTTATGTTACAATCTTACATCTACAGTACATGGATTTCTGTCTGTCAACTACTCTGGATCTTTTCGCCCAGCGGCATCAGCATGTTGAAAACCCATGAAAACGTGCCCCCATGAACCCACTGTTGGAGTTCGAGGACGTGGCTGGCTCCAGTTCTACAGGCGGGTGCTTCGGTGGGGACCGGGTCCTGATGCTACCAGGTTGCTATGACAGGCGGTTTCTGGGCAGGATGAACCGAGCGAAACCGAAGATGTGGTGGTTGAGTTGATTTTTTTTGCAGCTAGACTATGAAAACCATGGGGTCAGGACTAGGGAGCCCCCTTTGCAACTTGAGGTGGGACTGTGTGACACATGATACACTTGAGCCAGCAGATTATGTCGAGTTTCCTGTCCCTCAAGTAGCCCACTGTGTACAGTTGAGGCATCCAAATGGCCAAAATCACCAAATCACTGGACTGGGAGACAAACTTCTTCGCACTCTGAAGGTGTCAAACATTTCGGATCTTCTAACACTCATGGTCGACCTCTTGACTCTTGGTGAAGCATCGGACTGATGCTCAACACAGCACATCTTATGATGTGTAGACACATGAACCAATGCTCAAACATCTCAATTTTGGTGAGGGATGATCATCCATGATCATCCATAATCATCCATGCTTGACTCCATGGAATCCATGGATCAGAGACCTCCTCGCGACTTGTTCGGAACGACTGGTTCCACCGCTTCGGAGGTCTCCTCCTCGCGGCCTAGAAGACATCATCGCAGCCCAGCAGCCTCCATCGTCGCCGACCACCAGCCTATGGGTGCAATGGGAGGGGTGGCCTGCCCCAGCCAATGGTTGGGTGGGCCTGGTTGGTTGGTTGGGTGG
>VSDK01016039.1:26182-28682 GCA_009767595.1 Symbiodinium kawagutii
CTGGGGGGTCAGGGGGGGGGGTGGCCTGCCCCAGCCAATGGTTGGGTGGTCCTGGTTGGTTGGTTGGGTGGGTGGGTGGGTGGTTGGTTGTTGGGTGGGTGGTCGGTTGGTTGGTTGGGATGAGTTGGCGGGTCCTTGGGTTCAAGAGGTAGGCTATGTAATGATGACTGGTTGGTGGGGACCACTCCAACGATCAACGGAAAACACGACTGTTGGGAGGGGAGTTGTGAGCCACATGGCCTACCAGCCTACCATGAGGGGAGGATCAAGCTGGGCTCCAGCCATCAAGTTGAGCCCAAAGGTGTGCCAAAAACGAACCTCAGAATGGTTTATTTTCTAACCAGAGATCCAAACGTAAAGAAAAATCCTCACCTGTAAAAAGAAATTCCATTGGACAAATGCCTGGGTCTTGTCGCCCTGAGGTTTTTAAGACCGACAGAATCCATTGGATCAACTCCTGCGCTTCGCATGCAAGCCCCCTGACATGATGTAAACGGCATCAACGTTGTGCCCCTCGGTTCCAACTGCTACGTGCAGAAGATCACAACGTTGTGCCTTAGCCGATGGATATTGTCTACTAGCCAATGGATTCTAAGAGGTTGTGAATATTGCTGATTTTTGCTATTACTATTACCATGAATGAAGGGCTGTACCATGCCATACTTGTGCCTATTGAACCATAATGTTAATGAAGGTTATCTTTTTGTTTGAGTTATTGTCATGACCATCACTGATTTTCACTCACTACAGCTTCACTACAGCTGCTATCCTCGTTCACGGGAAAGATGAATAACCCCCCACGGTTGCTGATGATCGGTGGTGGATCACCAGCAATGTCGCATAGAACTGCTAGTGGTTTATGAATGTGCTGGTGATACAGGTACGACCAGTCATTCATATTCATGTAGATCGCCACATCTACTGTAGATCGCCAGCTATTTATTCATTTCATGTGGAGCTCCTGCTCTTGTCATGTACCATCAGTTAGTCACCCGCGAAAGCCCCCGACTTTGGCCAGGACCCTCAGCGAGAGAGTTATGCACCCAGTGATAGCACCACGGGGTCTTTGCGGCATCATGAGTTGTCTCAATCCCTGGGCAGACTATGATCATGGTCTAATCATAGTATATCATAGTCATAGTGGTGAATGATCGGTTCGTAGTTGATGTTAGATGGGTAAGGGTTTCCAGTTTAGTAGTGTTCAATCCATGGGAGTGGTTTCATGCCTGTTGGTTGTCTAATTGCGATGCTTGCCCTGATTGGGAAGCAATGCTATAACTAATGGGGTGGTGCAGTCTGACAATGCACTCGGATGCTAGTGCAGTATAACAATGCGCTAGGATGCTAATGTATACAGACATATTAATATATTGTATCTACTTGATTATGTCAATGGAACATTGAACCGATGGAGAAGCTGGCAGTGCCTGGCAGGATTCATCAAGCGACCACTCCAGGCTGACATTCGCTTTTAGCCACCAACCATCAACCTCTTAAGCTAATCAACCATTCATCCCGTACCACAAATTAGCCACGAGCCACTGAGAGAGAAACGCCTGTGAAGATTGAAGACTAACCCTAAAACCACTGTGAGCACAAACCATTGACCATGAAAGTGATGCACCAATCTGCGCTGGCGAGTAAACCATTAAGGATCATAAAACCATTATTCTTAGACATGAACCTTCACGCCACTAAACTATCTAATCTTTGAACAGTCAATTCAGTCACTTGCCATTAGCCAGCATTTGCCATCAATCATTCAGCGCTTTTACCCGCAACCGCCAACCATCAACCACTAAGCACGAGCCATTAACAATCGATTCATTTTTTCACAAACCACCACACCAACCTACACCACTGAAACTCAAATACATCCATGTAGCATCAACATCCATCAAAATCCATGAAATTTTGTCAATAAGTGCGTACCCCCATAGCTGGTTTGTTTCCCTATCAATGATCATGGCTGGCAATGGGCCAGGGGGTACCACCACTTATGGACAAACCTATTGCTACCAAGCTCTCGGCATTGACTCATGGACGTTCTGCTTTTCTGAAGGGACCCAGAGCCCCTTGGAGGGGTGGAGATGACGACCAGCGATCTGATGCTGCCCAAGGGGTGAGAGGTCACCCAGCCACCCACAGCCATGGTGGTCATTGAGTGAACCAGATTTCAGCGATCCAAAGAAGCTCGTGACATTCCAACATATGAATCACTACAATGCTATAGTAATGATGGTTAAAATGCTGAATGATCAGTTACCTAAAGTAATGATGGTTAAACACCTATATCAATACATCTTCATGCTTGATAACCTATAACAATGATACCAACATTGAATAACGATGAATAACGGAGATGCGTAGGAATGGACGAATGGGGTTTCGTTTTGCAATGCGAAACCACAGGGATCCAATGGGTGCAAAGTTGTAACCTCATGTAGATCAAGTGGGTTTCTTCCAGGACACTACTCAATTTCTGGCGCTGTGAAAATGT
>VSDK01016039.1:31182-135047 GCA_009767595.1 Symbiodinium kawagutii
GGGCACAGAAATTGGTGATGCTGAGAAGACATCAAAATCGCTGCCGAGAACATCGCCAGGACTTCGAGATTTTGTCGCAGACCCTGACATCTTTGGCGCAGGCCACCGGGGCAGGGCCGTCGGGTCGGCCATCCATTTCGGCTTGCAGCCGAGCTGGATTTTGAGAGCACCAATATCTCCATTTCTGTTACTGTAATTGTATATATATATATATATATATAAGTATTGGTAATTAGCTGTTAATACCATTTGTAATCATATCTCTCTCTCTCTCTATATATATATATATATATGCACGATACATGTGTGTGTGTGTACGTAGTACATATGCATATGGGCATGTCAATGCACATGTACACACATGCTTGGAAACATTTTCGAACATAGCCACATGGTAGCTATGGGAAGAAATCACGCTGCTAAAACCACCAACAGGCACAGTATTCCTGCAAGCAGTAAGGCAAAAATCAACCAACACCACCCAACACCACCCAACACCAACCAACAGCAACCACCACAAACCAACCATCTTAACCAACCATTCACCGTGCTTTCCGCACGTGCCAGCCACCAGTTTCACATCTTGCTGCAAGGCGGCTGGATCCCAGTCCTTCCATGTGGTCTTGGCCATGGAGGCGGCTGGGGTGATCGGCGAGCATTGGACCATGTATCTCCATGCTTCATGGTGGTTCAACTGGTTGAATATGGTTGAATGATAGATACTCAGGTCGGTTCATGCTAATTATTCAGTTGAATTATCAACTCGAAACCATTGGTTCAACTGGTTCCAGTTAGTTGTGGATCTGCTGAGACTGGCTCCAGCCCTAGAAGACATTTCTGACCTGACATTCCTTTATTTGGTGTCAGCTGTTCCCTGGGATGTTTCACATCAACGTATCTCTTCCCAGCAAGCAAAGTGCGAAGCTGTCAGTGCCGCAGTCCTCCAGAGTAGAGGACTTGACCAGCAAGGCCAAGGAATGCTGGGGATGGGCGCCCCTGGATCCAACTCAATCTTTGGAAGCAGGACTTGAAGCTGAAGATCACCTCATGGCGATTGTGGTTGACGCTAGCAGCATCACAAGGAGCTTTCGCTGTGTGGTGTGATAGCACAATGGTTGTGTGGGGCGGTGAAGATGGCAATGCTTGTTCTATCCAAGATCGTCTCACAGGTGTGTGGCAGGTTCAGACCACGCAGTGTGCTTTTGCTGCACTCTTGGGAGATGGATCTGTTGTTGCTTGGGGTGATCCGGAATGGGGCGGTGACAGCTCTTCTGTCCAACATCAGCTCCAGAATGTGGAAGAGATCCAGGCCAATTGCAGGGCGTTCGCTGCCATTCGGAAGGACGGCTCTGTTGTTACTTGGGGTGATCCAGACTGGGGTGCTGACAGCTCTGAAGTTCAAGATCAGCTTAGAGGTGTGCAGCGGATTCAAGTCACCGAAGCTGCATTTGCTGCGATCCGCGAAGATGGGTCGGTTGTGACGTGGGGTGATCGCAAGTTTGGAGGTGACAGTTTCCAAAGTGCAAGACCAGCTCCGAACTGTGCAGCAGATCGCTGCTTGGACATTTGCCTTCGCAGCGATCCGTGCGGATGGATCTGCTGTGGCGTGGGGAGAGGACGGCGGAGACTGCGCTAAGGTGCAAGATCAGCTCATCGGCGTGACGGAGATCAAGGCCAGTCACGGGGCCTTGGCTGCGATCCGAGAGGATGGATCGGTTATGACTTGGAGCAGACCAAGCTCTGGTGGGGACAGCTCCAAAGTTCAGCTCACGGATGTGCACCAGATTCAGTCCACATCTGACGCCTTCGCCGCGATCCGCAAAGACGGCTCTGTTGTTACTTGGGGTGATCCAGACTCGGGTGGTGACAGCTCCCAAGTCCAAGATCGGCTTAGAGGCGTGCAGAAGATTCAATCAACACGCTCTGCCTTTGCTGCGATTCTTGCGGATTCGTGCGGTTCATTACCACCCGTTCTTAACCATTTCTTCACCATTCACCATGTTTGACCCACCACCAGCATCATTTGCCGCCCACGATGCCGCCCATGATGCCGCAGGTGCGGGAGGGTGATCCAGCGACTGAGAAGGCTGGGTGAAACGCGTGGGGATAGTTCCCAAGAGCGGCACCACGGAGATGTCACCAGGGATAGCGATATGACTCGGATCAGCATGGTTTTCATGGTATGAACTTTTTTGGGACAGTAGGGATCATTGATCCTCAAAAAGGGATCAACTTTTTTGGGATCGAACGTAACTGTGGCAATGTGATAGAGATTTGAGAATGGGACAGACTATACGGTAACATCTTGAGGTAAATAGTGGAGGGATATCTTGAACGATGGTCAGTAATCAACTAGGGATCTAATAGGGATACAACAAGTATGCTGATGGTAGATAGTGTTGAATAATCAATAGTGGTGGGCAAAGATGATAAGAAAACCAACATGCTGAATAAGTAATTATGATGATTCAACAAGCATGAGTGACGGTGAACAAATCTTGATGATAGTTTTTAATGACAGTTGTTTGATCATATGGGATCATGCAACATCTCCTGTTCTGAACAAGAATTATTGAAGGCAGTAGTTCATCATGGAATGATGGGTCATAGTGCCGGGTTACAGGGCCATCACCAACAATGAAATGACAAGGAAGACCATGGTTAATCATGGTCAGTGACCGAAACGGCTAGCAGTGGCTAGTAGCGGGAATATACAGATTAGTTGGTTTTTGTTGTAAGTGGTCATTGTTGATATCGGCAAATTGGATGGTCAATTATGAATGCTTGATGATGGCTTGATAGTTTTGATTGCCAGTGAGTTGTCCAGCTGGTTGCTGTTTTTGATGATGGTAAGTCATTTCTGACAATGCTTGAGAACGGTTGATTATGGTTGGTGATGCTGAAGAGAATCCAATAGAAATGATTCCAATACTATGCATGCTATTGTTTGATTAATGAGTTTCAATAGTTGATATGCTTCGCCATGACGCTAAAGACCAGGGTTGATGATTACTTGGTTCACACTTGTCCGTAGCCAGAGAAGCAATCCTCAACAATGCGGTCAGAAACCATTGCTTCACCATGATCTACGATTTGCAGATGTTGCTTGTGCTTTTCCGGGAGGGCAACATTCTTCTTTATTTGTAATGGCAATGCTTAACAGTACGATCAACCACAATTACTAGCTCATTTTTGAGACATGTTTTGGGTCAGATGCTGGAACACGTATGGGCAAGCTATCTTTTTTTGTGTCAGCATTTTCATTGTGCGAGATAGGCTTGGCATTTCAATCTTGCATCACCATCAGAAGAGACTGTATGTGTGTAATTTGAATTCGTACCGATTTTGAAAATAAGAAAATAAATGACATATGTTATATGCATGCATATGTGTGGAAATATGTGGAGAGTGAACTGATGTCTGCAACGATAAAAGTAGCTTCGATTCTGCTTGCTTGCCACTATCCATTGAGATGCCGAGCAATTTCTGTGAACGATGTCATTTGAAGCCAAAGGTTTTAACGTCCCAGAAGGCTGGGATGCTTTAGATGTGGCTATGGGTTAAGATTGGTAGGTGAACATCCCAACGAAGAGCAGTTCGGTCATTCCCTAGGATGTTTTGGTCTAGAGTCTAGAAGTACATGGTGAAGGAACACGACCTTCCACATTTGTACATGGTGAGCCACGCTGGCAGATGATTTCGTCTCTTGAATTCTGGCATCTGCTTCCAGCTTCGCTCCCAAAGCTACTGGCCTCGGCCAACACGCTGCCAATTGCCAGCTGCAGGGAAATAGTGAGCAGCTGAAACTAGGCAGGAGATTATGGCACAAATGCATACAGATACCTGTATCCATAGTCTATCTATCTCTAATTCACCATTGTTCACCACTATTAACCACTACTTACCATTGTAAGATTGGTGGCCTCTCGGTGGAAAGTGGGTGACGAGGCACAGAAGTTGTCCACGAATTTTGGGAAGCATTTTGCTTCGTGGAGATCCCAGTGCAGCAAGATGTTGTGGAGATTGTTGGTTCGAGCGATCCAAACTTTGTGGCATGAACGGTGGGAAAAGATTTCATATCCTGTCTGGGAATCCTTCAACAAACGTATTTGAAGACTCAAACATCCATCTTCTCACCATAGTTTAAGCATATCCCTGAAATGACTATTGTTCCACGGGTATTTTTTTGACCCAGCAGGGTAGGCTTATCCATGGTCAATGAGTGGCATCCACCCGAAGCCACCTGCCCGCTTGAGATCTCCCCAGGTTGACCAGCACTTGGCATCCTGCAAACTTGCGACAAGTTCACATGGACGGCTTGGGCCGCCCAGCAAAGGACGCAGGACACGCACAGCGACGGACCCAGTTGAAAGAGTCGATGGACAAGTCCAATAAGGATCAACGTCTATCAATTATGGTTGGTAGAAGTTGATAGTGATTAAGAATGGTTGGAAATGATGGTTGACAAGTGCAACAATGAATTAATGATGACGGCTAATTGTGAATGGTTGGCAAACCACTGATCATGCATGATCACGAGTTAGCGTCTATAGTGGACTCCAGTTCGATCAACACAGTATTACCTTGTGGACAGTTGATGTGGTAGGCGATGATGTTTCAGAATTAGCCAGAACTACTCCATGGGTTGACCTCCAATATCGATACGGGAGCAACTATGATTCATCACACGCGACTGGCAGAAAACATTTCTATTGGTATATTTTTGTTGCTACAAGGCCGGCAGATTGATTCATCGATGACGACCTTCCAGATGAGTGCTTCTTCGCAGTGACAATCGTTTCTCAGGTGTGTTTGTTTCTGCTTGGGTCAGAGGCAACCCCCGCTTGACATCCCATGACCAAGGTTCATGCGATCCCGAGATCCCTGGCAAGGCATCCAACCTGAAACAGGCCACTCCGAGTGCTCATGGTTGCTGCTGATTGCCGTGCTGGTTGTTGCTGGTTGGCTGTTGGTTGGATCGGTATTACGGTATGAGAGTTAACTATGCCTTTGGAGCACCATAGCCAGGACCCGAGAAATCACCTCTTTCAGTAGGAGTTAATGGTGTTTTTTTCATATCAACATTCCATCCACAATATTGACGTGAGATGTTTTGTGGATGGAATGTTTCGAAGGTGCGTTAAAAGAGAGCACGCATTTTTGGATTGCACTTAAGTCTTGGTTGCCTGGTTCTTCATGGGAATTCATGGGAACACCTAGATCTCTTTCAATCAAGTGCAGGGTCTTGCAGCCACTTGAAATCAGTGATTAGATTGCCTTTGATGTTGTTGGTTTGGGTAGATGTAGCGCTGGCTCCGCACTTGAAACCACAATTTTGACATGAATCAACAACTAGCCAAGGTCAGGGTCCAGTGACATCAGATACATCAGTATTGGTCATCAAATTTTCCCCACATATGCGGGTAGTTGGCGCGTCAGCTAATGTGGATATAGACGGAAAGTTGCTGACATTTGGCCGTTTCCAATGGGATCATCATCTTGTTGTTGCTTGTCTTACTCTAGATCATCAACCCTTGCTGGGGTTCAACATCGTTCGGTGTGAAACACCACTGCCATGCCCATGGGGCCCATGGGTGGTCCATTTTTCTGCAGGCGGTCAACGATGTTTATCGCAAGCTGATGAAGGCACGGCCCAGGGTGGGCAAAAGCTGTGCGCCAAAACGATGCTGGAAATGCTGGGAAAGCAGGCCCCTACTCTATATGCTTTGAATCATACATTCTGGAATTTGTATGCTTCACCATCATTGTACATTGGCAATGCTATGACATGGTGCAACCGTAGGTTTCATGCTAATTCTGTCATATGCAAGCAGCTACACAGGCTGCACAGAGTACTGGTTGAACAGTTGCACTCCAGCTCTGGGTCGGCGATAAACCAGTGGCTTCAGGATGGAAAAGATCCTTCTTCCTTGTTGCTGACATTGCCAGATGCTGATGTCGCTTGGCCAAACTTGTTGCTGCAGCTGCTGCTGTTCTTGTTGTTTTCGTTTCGTCGTGGTTGTTGTTGTTGTTGTTGTTGTTGTTGTTGTTGTTGTTGTTGTTGTTGTTGTTGTTGTGGTCGTCGTCGTCGTCGTCGTCGTCGTCTTTGTCGTCTTTGTCGTCTTTGTCGTCTTTGTCGTTGTTGTTGTCGTTATCGTTGTCGCTGTTGTCGCTGTTGTCGCTGTTGTTGTTGTTGTTGTTGTTGTTGTCTCTGTTGTTGTTGTTGTTGTTGTTTCCTGTTGTTGTTGTTGTTGTTGTTGTTGTTGTTGTTGCTGTTGCTGTTGCTGTTGCTGTTGCTATTGCTGTTGCTGTTGCTGTTGTTGTTGTTGTTGTTGTTGTTGTTGTTGTTGTTGTTGTTGTTGTTGTTGTTGTTGTTGTTCTTGTTGTCGTCGTCGTCGTCGTCGTCGTCGTCGTCGTCGTCGTCGTCTTTGTCGTCGTTGTAGTTGTTTTTGTTGTTGTCGTTGATGACCAAGAGTGACATAGAGTGACCAACGAGGGAACAACATGATGACCGTCGTTTCATCGCAGCTCGGCTGGTTTTCGACCAGCTGTTGCAGCCATGTTGGGGACTACAAGGTCATCAAAATGACCGGTGAAGAGTTGGCGGAAATTCTTTTTCGGTGAAAAATGGCCCTTGCTGCCTATAGACACCGGCGTCGCTTGTTGTGTTTGATTTTTACAGAAACATTTGGAGAACTCACTAACTTAGACTTTTTGGACGCACGTGCTTCATTTGAGCCTGGAATTGACCACCCCAACACTGGAACATCATGCGCATGACATCTGTATGTGTAGCATGTACGTTTGCCATCAATAGAGAAGCAACCATTGCAGCTTTATAATCTTGTTAGTAGGCACTTGACCCTGTTGATTAGATATTTCGATGCTTTACAAGTTGCTACTAGTCCTGTACATTTTTACTCATTTGGACGAATCTTCACCTCCCAGCTGCTGAAAGCACAGCAGTGGTGCCAAATGAGGTCCTTTTCCATCCCAGATACTTCAATTACGTGGCGAACGACTATGTCCAGCTTCGAAAGCAGGGAGGTGGGGTCGATCTGAGCAAAGTGAGATCAGCTGCAAAATGAATCCGTGGGTTGGATGGCAAGGTGGCATTCTGAAGCCTAGTTCGGCTTGCGAAATGGCGACAGCGTCACCATCAACTACTGGAAATCCAGAGCAATCAGAGCATCGGTTAAATACTGACACAATGAAGATTTGATGGTCTTTCGGTATGAGTAACCAGGATTCAACATGATTAACCAATATCAACCATCTATATCCATTCGTAATGATTAATCCAGAAGATCAATTTGGGATAACCAATTTCACGCGTATGGTCGGAGGATGAACATTGACCAGATCATACCAGATCGAAATCAGTTTCGTAACATGGCGAGGAATGACAGCATGATATTGATACTGGTGCGCCTGGGTGTGCTCAGATATACGCAGGCACCTATACGCGACTCAGGTGAATATGTCCGTTTATGTTTTCAGGTACATCAAGACCTTTCCCAACGTATAGACGTATACCTGCACAAATACATAGATAATGATACATAGATAGACATAAACATATATACAGTAATCATAATGATAGTAATAATGATAGTAATAATGATAATGATAATGATAATGACAATAATGATAACAATAATAGTAATATATACATATATTTGTATATAGTTAAATTATGTAGATATGCTTAAGGTTAACATCCATGGAGGTATCTATATACCTTTCCCATGGACTATGGGCCATTAACTATTTTGGTGAGTGTTTGTGTTGGTTTGGGCGAGGGTACTCGCCAACCCTCGCCAATCGTCACCCATCATGGCAAACAGACATCCATCGGTTCATAGGGGTATGGGTTACCAGCGCTCTAGTAGGAATTCTATATGACCTTTAGCTTTACAGCAACTGCCGCGGAAATGTCGAAGAGGATCCAATCATTGGGACAGCATTCGTGCCGCAGAATTCCCATCAGGTGACCAGCACGAATGGGTCCTCTGGCAGGTGCAGCGGTGCAGCGGTGCAGCGAGCAGGGCATGTCGCGCATGACTATTTCCACCCATCCCTCCAAGCTTTAAAGTGCCATTGGGATTTTTTTGAATTGGGAGTCTTTTTATTTCAGGATCCAGGGAGATGGATTTATCCACATGACCAGACGAAGTATGCTCTTTCCACTTTACAATCAAAGTTGGTTCGAGATCAAACAAGTTTACACTGACGATTCCTCCAGGGAAGTGTGGTGGACCATCCATTGTCACTCCCTAGTAATTATTTGCCATTGCCCGATTGTCAACCATCATTGTCCATCATCAACCAATATCAAACATCAGAAACATCATAAACCCCTTATCAATTAGTCATCAGTTCACCATCAAGCGATCATTCCTAACAATCACCATCAATCAACCATCGGCTAAACCTCAACGACAAGCGTCGATGCAACCGTTAGAAAGCCATTGTTGAGCACGATTAACCCACTATTAATCCATTATTAACCAACATTAACCACTGCTAACCATAGTTTTTGGTCAACCCCTCGAACCCATCTCTCGCAATGATGGCGAGGCTCCCCAGCTCCCCTTCCGCAACTACTTCGCATCGCCCGCGTGCTCTCGCGCGACCTGTCGGAAGGGCTGCGCAACCAGGGACCGAACCGCTAATAGCGGACCACATCACCGACCACCAGCATTGACAAACCAGACTGACATGGCTATGGGTCAATCTTACCCAAGCAAAAATAGGGATAATAGCCAACCAGAATAGGGAAAATAATGGTTAGTGATAGGGGAACCAGGGGTAGAGGGTGGCTTGACCCATTGCCATATCATGAACTCATGAAAGACCCAAGACCAAGCTGATATTGCATCCGTACAGAAGTAGTGGGGGATGATAACGCACGCCCACAACAAATTAGTTGCGGTCCATTTTGTTGGCTAGTCACCATGGGAATGGGAGCTTTGCGGTGGATCCGTCTGCTGGAATTCCCAGTCCATTGCAATGGAATTGGTCGGCAATTTTCCAATCACAGCAGGAAAATGCCAGAGTGCAAAGGCTCAGCACTGCCAAATATCTCCAGATTCTGAACACAGTCATCTATTGTTGATCTAACAACTGATGGCCGGTGGGTTTTATGTTTTTTTCCGGATTAATTCATCAGTGCTTTGAGATGGTTTAATTTCAAGGATTTTGAAGAACCACTATCACCGAACATGCCTTTCTACATCACAAACCCTCTTGCTGAGGTCTGGGCCTATGTTGCTTCTCTCTACGAGTTCGGGGGAGTCCGAGCCTTTGGTTCTGCAGGGCGATGAGTTCTGTTTCTGGTTTGGTGCTGGGGGATTGTACTCGGTGGCAAATTTTCCGGTTCCTCATGGTTCCTCCCATTTTGTTTCCCCAACATGTTACCGTAGCTCCCTCAAGCTTCTACTTTCTTGTCCGCAACCGCCAATCAAAATACACCTCTTGAATTCATCATGTCTTGAGGTCACCTTTATGAATGCTACCTGATGTCTTTAAGTGTTGGGTCCCGTCAGATTGGCATGGTGGCACCTGGCCCCACCTTTTCGCAGCAAGTGGAAGGATTAGACCAGCAACTTTTGGGAAGCTGCGAGCTCCAGAAGTTTGCACTTTTGCTACCCATGACACCAGAGTGGTGTCCCAATCTGGCAATGGCTGGTTCAACAGCCATTTGGTGGTTTCTTAATAGCTAGGCAGCTAGGGGTACCCCCAAATCACCCTATATAAACCATTTCTAGTAATAAACCAACCATTTTTTGGGCCCCCTATTTTGGGAAACCACCATTTGGCTGGTGAAAAACCAAGATGTTTGTTGGCTGCTGACGGCTGGGAACCGAACCACACGCTGCTTCAGGTTGCAGGTCTCAGCTTGGGTAGCGATCACTTCGCTGGGGACCCTCAGAGTGCCTGTGATACCCAGGGGAACCAGGCGGCGCATCATGTGATTATTTGGTTGTGGGATGTTGTGGGTCAATACTAGCCAATTGAAAAAAAGGGGGCCGGTGTGACAACCAAAGACATGCCTCTTGATTTGATCTCCCTTTCATCCGATGAACTTGAGGGCTTTGGTGCCTGAGGGAAAAGTTGCGCGCCCGCCAGGGTGTTTGCGGGTTCTTGTTGAGTGGCTGCCCACGACGTAAGGTGAACACCTTAACAATTGCGCTGCTTTGTGCACGAGGGGTGCAGGGTTTTGACCCACAGCCAGTTAAAGATATTTCTGCAGATATGGAGCACACAGAGGTTATTTCACACATTGTCATTCATTCCAACACATCCTCCTGGATTACGGCCCCCATTTATATACTTCTCACTTCTATGTACTTCTATTACTGGTTGGTTGACGTTTGTACGGACTGGACTGTTTTTAGCTGAACAATGCCACAGCCGATAGTTGCCACATAACACTTGAGAGTCAGCTTGCCTATGCAGAGATGATGTAGGTCCAGTGCCCATGAGATGCAAACTCTTAGATTCGGGATGCTCTTCCAAAATCCGAATTGGTATCGACAGTTTACTGGAAACCTCGAAGCCTTATTCTGAGGGCGACCGTTTCGACAAGATCTGTGGTTCTAAAGCCTAGGAAGACCATGGGAAACAATAGGAAAACCATGGGGAAACCATAGGGAAACCATAGGAAAACCATGGGAAAACCGGAGCAATGGAAGAGCCGCGCAACATCGAATCGCGTGGGCGCCCCTGGGTTTCCAGTCCTGTGCGCACTCAGAACTGCAGGTCTTCAGCACTTACTCTTTGCCCTTGCGCTTGGCCGTAGAAGTTGGGGGTCCAAGGTTTGGGGGTTGGGACGAGCAGGTCATCCAGATGAGTGCCTCATTGGTCGGTCGCAGGGAGCAGCCTGGCTTAAATTTCAGTGTGATCCGGATCTCCTCGTTGGCAGCAACATTGTCATCCCTTCTCACCTGGCACTGACCATTGGAAAGACGCTGGTCTTTCAGCACTGGTATTTCCATGACTTGTGGACCTGTTGCTGCACTTGTGTGAGTAGGCATCCTTGTTGTAATATGGGTCCGGCAGTCACAACCAGAACAATTCAAATGAGAAGACACTCCCAGACACTTGCCTGTTGAAATCGGATCCTTGAGCCCGTATCTAACCACTGTACTCCCTATTGATTTTGGTGATTTTTGTCCATAGACTTGATGCCACACAGGTCATTTTCGCCCATCAGATTGATGATTTTTAGCATCAAATGATGCCAAATAGGTCATTTTCGCCCATCAGATTGATGGTTTTTGAGCGTCAAAGCTATTTTGGCCCATCAGATTGATGGTTTTTCATGCTTTTTGAGCATCTGAAAGCCTCAGATTGATGGTTTCTCAACATCTGAAAGCCTTGACCCATAGCCATTCCTCAACCTCGCTGAGGCCGAAGCCCATGAGGGCGACGTCATTGCCGAGGTGCCCCGGGCGAAGCGCCACGCTTTGGGTTTGGAAGATCGGCTGGGGATCACTGAATCAGCTGGGGAGCAAGTTGGACCAAGTTTAGGAGATTGGAATAGACTCGAGTAGATAAGATCCATATTGGTAGATAGGTTTGGGAGATTAGAATAGATTGCTTTTTTTAGGTATAAAAACCAGATATTGGAAGCCGTCGGTGTTTCAGAAATTCTTCTATGGTTCCTGCTGGTTGGAGGGGACTAACTCTATCCCGGGTCGAAGCTGTCCAGGGCTACCAGCCATACATGGACCGTGGTTGGTCACCGGTACTGTCCGGGACCTGGGAGGATCACCACTGCTACATTCGTTGCTTCTTCTACAGCGTCATGAAAGAAGCCATGTCCGGTGCTTAGCTTCCAAGCATTCGGGAGGTATCATCATCATCATCATCATCATCATCATCATCATCATCATCATCATCATCACCAAAATTCCCCGGTTGCAGTTTTCAGTGTGGCCAAGGATTTGGTCATACGCGGTGGATCTGTTCATTGCCGCCATAGAAACTAGCCCAGAACCTGCTGAGGCGTCGCTCACGGCAGACCTTGGGTCACTCGGCAGGTGCAAATTGGGTAGCGGCGATCACAGTTTCACTGCTAAGTTGGGAGGCTAACGAAAAGGTTAGTCACATGTGGGTTTGTTCTGTGGCAGTACATGCTAACCATCCAGCTGTTCATAATCATTGTTAAGGAAACTGCCAGTGACTTGGGGCTAGGCCATTTATGGATAAACCCACATAGTTTCGCAATCTAGAGTCAAATGGATGATAACCAAAGTTGAGAAACACAAATTGATGGTTTGATGTTCCTTGGTCCATCTTGGCCAAGTATTCCACAATCAACGAGATAGCTATTGCTATTGCTGTCGTCGTCATCATCATCATCATCATCATCATCATCATCATCATCATGATGACTTAGATGCGGTCGCTTGGCTGTGCCTCTGCCAACCTTCCCTCCGCCGTCTGGGTCCCAGCCTGCCGTCCGAAAGCGGATGTTTCGGGCGGCCCGGCGGCTGCACGCGCCGTCGGTTTTGGCCAGGCGCCACTTGGCCTTGGTGGCTGGTGGGTTGGTTGGTGGGTTGGTTGGTGACGATGGGTGCCCAACAACAAGGTTGACAGTACCGGTGTGAAGACGTAGGTCTGCCAATGAGCCATTTGGATTTGTCAACTGCCGAGACCACCTCACTTTGTTGATGCTCTTTCCAAAGGGTGGTGACACCGGCCAAGAATGGTTGACAATGCTTTCTAAGAGCAGTTTGCGGTGGTTGGGACACCGGTTGGACCGTCATTTATGATGGTTGATGACCTTAGAACTAAGGATAAGTGCTTTTGATGATGGTGGTGGGATGATTTCAAGCGACCAATAACTACCTGCTGAGTAAGGTCTTGCCTCCCAGGTTTGTTTGCTTCTTATGATTACAATCGTAGCTCGGTTGATTGAAATGCTTAGGGGAATACTTACAACAGTCGACAACATGCACTGGATAGGACTTGCTCAACTGTCCATAGGTGGCGGGGTGCATCGATCAAACAGCAACCGCAAGCGACAAGAGTTGAGCAAAACTTTCCAGGAAGTCGGGCAAGCAATGTCAGTCGGGTGGACTGGTGGCGAATGACCAGTTGGAACTTTGTTAAACTTGTGCTCTTTGCTATGTCTTTGGCTAAATGGAAGACCTTTTGACGATACTAAGAGCACCTCAGAATCCCGGATCCTTTTCCCTAAATCAATTCTTTTCATCTCCCACGCAACGAGAATCTGAATATTCCAAGCAGTTCAGTACCATAGTCCTTCAACAGTATTGAGGTGGTTGCTTCCGACCTCCCTTATCACTCAGGTGAATGTGCCCTGGCCCTCTTGGCATGTAGCAAATCTGTTGCGTGGCAGCATGCACTTAGCAAATTGCTCCTGGCGCTGGGGAATCCTCGGGAGCGCCTTGGATTGGTGCCGTTCAATGTGACCCTGGCATGCTGTAAGAAGCTTGGCCGAGCGTTTCAGCAGCTTGAAATTGTCGTTTGCTTGGTTGCTTGGTTGTGTGGTTTACTGGGGGATGTTGACCATGAGCCAAGCAAAAAGGGTCATATCATGTCATATCCACCCACCTACAGCACCTACCAATGCTGTTGGTTGTTGGCTGCTGCCAGGGGGGCTCTACCGAAACAGCACAGAAATGGTTTCTCCAAGGTTCTATCCGTGGGTTTTGGCATCCCCAAGTCCCGAAACTTGATTTGGGGACCCACATATTGACATGACAATTCATGACAAACACCATGTGATTTGGGATAAAAAAGCACATCGACATCATCGACATCAGTTTTCTTGTGCATCCAAGGAAGGCTCAAGAATGGCAACAAGTCTTGAGCCTTTTTGGCCATATGCCCGAGTTGAAATTTCAACCTGACGTCATCAGTTGCAACGCAACGCTCAGCTCACTTGGGCCGCAGCAGTGGCAGCTGGCTGTGCATTTCCTGGGGCAGATGATCGATCACTCCTATGGTGTTCAGCCAGATGTGATCAGCTTCAATACGACCATGAGCTCTTGCGAAAAGGCCGGTGAGTGGCAACAGGCTTTGGCAGTCTTCCAAGCAATTTTTAGTGATGCTCGAAAGGGACTTTTGTTGCGCAACCTTTGATTCTTCAGTGCTTTCAGGTTGTTCTCGGTGCAGACAAGTGCACGATTGATAGTGATCCCTGACGTGTTGAACATCCTTCCATCCCTTGACATGAGCAAAAGTGACTTCATGCCGGCAGTGTGACACTTGTGATATCCGCAGCACCAAGGATGACAAGATTCGACCCAATAGCGTCAGCTTCAACACGGCAATCGGCTCCTTGCCATCAAGTTGGGTCATGGCCCTTCACTTGATGGAGCGGATGTGTCAGCAGCTGCTATCGCCAGAGGTGAAGACTTTCAATGCGGCCCTCAGTTGTTGCAAGAAGGGCCAGGAATGGCAGGAAGCAGTTGGCATTTTGGATGCCATGATCCAGATGACTGTGACTCCCAATTTGGTGACCTACAACACCACCATCAGTTGCTGCGAGAATGCTGGCGCATGGGAAAACGCCTTGCAGTTGCTTCGTAGCCTCACTGAAACCTGGAACCTGAGGCCGGATGTGATCACTTACAGTGCACTCATGAGCTGCCATGTGAAGCTGGGAAGATGGGAGCAGGCCATCTGTTCCTGGGCTTCAGAAACTTCTTTGTTTTTTTCTAACTGATTCTACAGTAAGTGTGGTATTTTGTCTATAGTCCACATAGGCTCTAGAGTATTCTATATAGTTATACATTAGAGTGTATAGCATTTTATGGTCATGAGTTTTGAACGGGCTAACCAATTGTTTATGTCGAGAAGTCACTAACGCACAAGTGGATCTATTCGTGAAAGGTGTACGCTATCGCCATTGTCCCCACTGAAACGACAATTCTTGGATGCTTTGGGTGCACCTCAGAGATGAATACAATGGGTAGCCTCATCTTGTGTGGTCTTAGATGACCTTTCCAAAATTTGACAGAGACTCGCATCTTGTTTCAAAGGCGCGGCACTGCCTGGCCGTTTCCAGGTTTGTTCGAAGACATGAAGCAGCAACGAATTCAATTGGACGTGATATGTTTCACTGCTGCCATCCGCTCATGTGTCGAGTTTGGTGAATGGCAAGCTGCTTTGGCCCTGCTCGAAGCATGGCTTGGACGTGGTGGGTCCCTGCATGGGCTGGGCTGGGGGGTCTAGAAATCACTGGTCAATGCAGGGAAACAAACAAACAAACAAACAAACCTCATATGTTGGTCAGTTGCAGGGTGTGCATCTCACTTTTTCTGCATGAGGTGTTTTGAGTGTTGCGGTTAGATTTGGGAGACTGACTCCAGGTTTTGGCCCATATAGAGAAAAAGAGCTAAATACACCATTTGGTCAACTCCGCGAACAGTGCAGAAAACCAAGACCGACAAAAGTAGGCAAAAAACATGGAAACAGGCAAACAACAATCGAATCCAACCACGGGTTGAGCAGGCATGTCCCGAGTTTGTGGAAAGTCTGCTCACGATGTCTCACAGAAGCGATGCCCAGCAATGTCAAATCACATCATGCAATGATAATGATAGTAAATTACCTGAAATTCTGAGATCCAGCTGTTCATAGAATACCACTGAGTTTTACCATAACCAGCTGGTGATTTGCCAGCAAGCGTGGCTTGTTCATATGGATCACCTATTCCGATGAGTCGTACTAGAATCTACAGGGCTGGTATTATTTGTGTCACTTTAGCGATCAAAAGAGGTGGGTGCTGAAATGCAGCTGTGTCTCTAGCGCGTAGCCCCCCCTTTTTCTACCGATTGACGACCATGCATCATATTGCTGAAATGGTTTCGCTGGATGCCGTGAAACCTCTACTGTATTCAGTATGTATCTACACATGCAGCATGCATGTTTTACTTAATGATTACATGCATAGATTGTCATAGATATGGACGCTATTGATGGTTGGGCTGCAGCTGTGCTTCAGCGATGACCACGGCTAATCTTTTCGGTGGCAATTACGAGCAGGAAGAGAGTACAATGAATAGCAATTACATGCAATTACAGGGTCAGCCTAGGGAGGTTCATTGAATTCTTCGAGCCAACAGGAGTAAAAGCTTAGCCTTGTTGTCCGACCTACTGAAGGTGGGGTGCGACGTATGTGCCAGATCGCTAACCTGCAGAGGTGGCAGTCCTCCAAGGTGTCGATTGCACCCAGCTCCGCCTAGGATTCCATGGGGTCGCACCAGCTGCAGCCCAGCACCATCAGTGGCAACGCGGTGCTCCACGTGTGTTCCGTGGCTGGGCGCTGGGGGGGAGCCATGGCTTTGCTGGGCCTGGGCAGCACGGCGGATGTGATCAGCTACAGCACCTGCATCAGCGCCTGCGAACCT
Organism: Symbiodinium kawagutii; assembly: GCA_009767595.1. Classification (NCBI taxonomy): domain Eukaryota; class Dinophyceae; order Suessiales; family Symbiodiniaceae; genus Symbiodinium; species Symbiodinium kawagutii. The sequence goes on from VSDK01016039.1 coordinate 47,574, forward strand.
GGGATGTTTGTTGAAAGCATGGAATCAATATGGCTACGGGTCAATATTAACCAACAATAATAGCGGTAAACCAATGGTTCATGATAGGGGAACCAAGGGTACGGGGTATGGATGGGTTTATTACACTCCGATGATCTAACAACTGCAGCTGAAGATCACCATATTTTGTAGAGAAACCCGCTTGGAAACCATCAATAATTGGTGGATTTTCAATTGCTATGTTAGATCACCAGAGGGTAATTGCTATAAATTGCTAATAATGGATGATTTGGAGCTACACCTATTTTGTTATTTTGAGAAACACCCATATGATGGTTTCTCAAAATATAGGAAGCCCAAACATGGCTGGTTTATTGAAAATAGTTGATAACGGATGCTTGGGGGTACCCTTCTTTTGAGAAACACCCACATAGTCCTATAGTTAGAATGTTAAGTTAAGATTAGAATAACTATGTTAGAATATGTTAGAATATGTTAGACTACAGTATGTTAGAAAGTGTTGGAATGATCGGTTTTCAATCGTTCATGATAAATGTGAATCAATGGTTCATGGATGTTTGTGAAACCATAGCCATAGAAACAAGGGATTCAGACCACAGAAACGATGAATATACTCTTTTAAGCAAGGGTGAGATAATGGTTAGTTATGGTTAGTTAAAATGGTTGATGTTATTCAATGGTGAATGAATGGTGCATTTTAACAACTGAGATGCTGGTGCTAGGCAGCAGATTTCCTTGAGCTGGACATTGTGAGATGCTGGTGGCTACAAATGGTTTGCACCTTCCTTAATGATGCCAATGGCAACTTTTTGCTGAGGAGTTGATTCTGGTGGCAAACAAAAGTGCTCGACCTTTGTTTGGGAGGAGAATGATAGTGACAGTAGTTTCGAGTTTCGAGTTCTTCTGATTACAGTTGTTATAGTAGGATATATGACCCTCTGATGTTTGACCGTCAGCTACTTAAGGCTTGCCAATCCGATCGGAAAAACGCAGCTGGCAATGAGGTGACCCCAAAGATGGGTGGTTTCACATCCCCCATGGTTCAAACGGCACGCATCATCCAGGATTGCTGGGTACACCTTAGTGACCTCAACCAGTCGTTGATCAGCCAACCACAGGACCTTTCGGTTCCACAGGACATCCACCACAGGACTTTTTGGTCCCTCCGTCTTACCCACTGATATATGTACACAACATAACTGTACATTTAGATTCTGGGTCATATATTGATGATGTCTGAGAGTTATAGCTACACCCGCTCTTGTGGTCCTATATAGCATCACATGTTGATTGTGGTAGAAGTCTAAACCAGGAAACCATAGGACTCCACCCAGGCTGCCTTGATCCCAGGAAAAGGCAGCCAAGTGGCAGCAGGCCGTTGCCGTGCTGCACGAGATGCTGGGACCCAACATCTTCAGCTTCAATGCTGCCATCAGTGCCTGCGAAAAAGCTGCCAAGTGGCAGACTGCACTGGGACTCCTGGAGAATCTGGCGGAACTCCGACTTACGGCAGATGTGATCACCGTCAACGCCGCCTTGAGTTCATGTGAAAAAGCACCAGGTGAATGGCAACAAGCCTTGTGGTTGTTTCATGTGATGACTTCATGGCAGCTGCAAGCAGATCAAATTAGCTACAGCTCGGCCATTAGTTGCTGTGAGAAAGCTGGACAATGGCAGCAAGCACTGAACTTGTTGGCTGGCTACAAGCGCAGCTGGGCCCGCCCGAAATTGCAAAATTGGATTCTGCTTGGAATCTGGGCGGTGCATGTTTGTGCTGGCGATGTGATGCTTGTGGTGATGCTTGGGCTAATGCCAGAGATGGTGGTCATGCTTGGTGATGGTTGATGATCCCTTGGTAACGGTGATGCTACACTGGCAACCTCGCTTCTTTGAGTTGTATCTGTGCTGTATTTGGACTTGGTCACTTGTCATCACTTGTTTGAATATGGGGTGTTCTCTAAATGGGGGACCCCCAAAATGGTTGGCTTACTACTCTACATAGTTGATAATGGATGATTTGGGGTACCCCTTTTTTAAGAAACCCCATATCCAGCGATGGAAACCGACAGTTGTAACCTGCCAGCAACACATTCGTAGTTCCCTGTAGACTTGGATCGTGGCTGGCCACCACGATCATGGCAGTGCTGTGGCTTGGGTCCTGGGTCAATATCTATGAGGACAAAAGAAGGGTGCGGGGCTTTGCTCTCAAAATGGGGGACTCTAAATTTGGTGTTTTATAAAAAGTACAATTGGGACTTCCTTCAAAAGGATGATTTGCGGGTACCCCTATGCCTTATTTTGAGAAACTCCCAAAGAGTGACTGGGAAAGCGTGGTTGAGTTGGTATTCCTCGGACATTTTCACCGATATGCCGTATGCCATGAGAATGACACTGGTTACCGGCCAGTCAACACCTGATGAGCTATACTTGGATATTGCCATCACAGGCAGATTTTTCCAAATTGATTTGTGATCCTGGTTCACCCTTCTGTGGCACTTAATAGTTGATAGTGGATCCTGTCTTGTCGATCGTGATAATCAAACGATGATCCCATACTGCTAGAAGAACCATGAACTGCTATCCATGGTTAGTAACACCAGTCATACAACAACAAGTCACAACGCTCATGAAGCTTTAAGAAGTATCTTTGACTATAACCTGTGTAAAGAAGCAACAGCGGTTTACATGCATGTTAGCTATGAACTGTGATTCTACAGGGTCATAGTAATGGTCAACCACAGTAGAAAATATCGCACATTGCTCTTAACGCATTCTAATCACTAAATAACTGACCAATAAGCACTGTTGATAGTTATTGGCCACTGCTGTGTTCAGCTAATCATTGCTGACCATTACTAGCCACTGTACACAACTACTAACCATAGTTACATTATGAACCAATACAAACCATTATGACTTACCATTACTATGAATTATTACTAATCATCACCAGCCATTACAAATGTTTACTGATCATCACTAACCATCGATAAACCATGTCCTCACTAACCATCACCAACCATAAACAATGATCACTATCCATCACTAACCATGAATTATTCCTAGCCATAACTGACCATTACTAAGCATAACTGACCATCACTATCATCACTAACCGCAACCATCACCAACCATTGTATTGCAACTACTAATCATCACTAACCAGAACTAATGATCACTAACCATGAATTAGTACTAACCACTAACCACTATAAATCACTCGCTGTTGCTTGCCGCATGACTCGCCGCAGGCTTCGGTGCCAAGACTCAGCTGCGGCCGGTCTTTCTGCCCGTGCCTGGCCGCTGCGCCGGTGGAAGGGGACGGGGAATGGCGCATGGCCAATGATTAATGGGTGGTGGTTTTGTAGGGGTTATAGCCATTAGTCATGGTGAGTAGTAGGAGATAGAAAGCAACAATGGTCAATGGTTGTTGATGGTGTTTGATGGATGTTTGATGGATGTTGAGGGATGTTAATGGTCAGTTCATGGAGGTCAATGGAGGTCAATGGAGGTCAATGGAGGTCAACAGTTACTTGATAGTCAGTTCATGATTGGTATTCAATCAGCGCGCAGAAAGCATCAGCGCCCGAGGTGAAAGCCACTTCCGTGGTCTCGGAGAATGCTTTGCAGACCTGGAAAGACAGGCGGGAACGTCGGCCGGCGGCCGGAAATTGCCTCATGCCAAACTGCATCACTGCATCACGTTTTTTGTGGAGGATAAATTGTTAGGATAACAAGTGGCCGGTGCTACTGGGGAAATAGTTTGCCCACAACGCACCTTGTTGGCGATTGTTTTTCGAGGCAATAGCCTTCATGAACCCATCCGGCTTTCCAGTTGCTTCCTTTTGGTCTATATGAATAATTGTCAGGCTTGGAGGTACCAGCTATTGATTAAGGTTTTTCGTCAACCCTTCCAATACTACGGTGTAAGGTATTGTGGTGGAATTGCATCGTGTGCAAATCGTATGATTCGTGACCGCTTCAAGAGTTGAGAAGTAATCGTATTGGGTAACGAATGGCTCAGAAATTAGTCAAACATTCGGAAAATCATAGACAATAAAAACACCAATGGTAGAGATAGCATCTACATAGTAGTATATCATAGTATATCCACCGTCATGGTGGTTGCGTTTTTGTGATTTCTGGGTTCCCCTTGACCCTTTGGTGAGAAAAAACACACGGTATTTATTCTCTCCTTGGCGTATTTCCTTCGCATTTTGATCCAGAGGTAGCTCATCAAGTCATAGTAGATGGCGCCCAGCAAGAGCTGTCATCAAGAGTATCGTCGTGGGGTGACCGTTGAATGTTTATTGCAAGGAACGAGGAGGCATCACAAAACGACAAGATGAAAAATCATTTTAAGATATCTTTTGACGGTCTGGTTTGGATTCATCACTTGCAAAAAGCAAAACTTGCAATTTGTGTATGGCCATCTGGCAATGTCAAATCAGTTCGGCATTCCAACATTGCACGTTGACCTTGTCTAATTGTCATGAAGAAGTGATGCTGTTTTGATCGCACAACCATACCATGCCATGCTATACCATGCCATGCCATACCATGCCCTACCCATATACTTGATGGTTTGATACCCAACCTCTAATCGGCCAACATCACCGTTCTATGTCATCATGTTCTTTGCTTGAGGTTTGGGGTTCGGCCATCTCAAAAATCAACTTTTCCACCTTTCCCACGAACCGCATAATGATTTGGCATATGAACTTCTGAACCCAATTATATGAGCCCGTGACTTGAACCAGAGACCTTGGCTATGACCCATGACAATTAATGTAGTGAATAAGCACTGGTTGAATATGTACATTGATTCATGAATGGTGATGTACATATATTTACATTGGCATGATCATGGGCGATTCCTGCACAAATGCATACACTTATATATATATATATATGTGTGTATATAAAAAAACAAATAAATGAATATATATATATATATACAACTACATTCACATACATAGATGCGAATACATATTTGAATATACTTTATCTCAACTGATCTGCTGACCAAATTTCCACCACCTCACAGTGAACCTGGTCGTGCCAGGTGGCTCCAGGCCAAACGCCACGCCCAGGGCGTGGCAGAGGTCTCCTGCATCGTCCCTTGGATGGGAAGAGGATCCCGGGGTGGCAGATGCTGGGGGATTTGTTGGGTCATTGGGTCATTGCTTGGGTGATTTGATGTTGGTTACTGATACCTGTTACCTGGTAGTTGTTGCGGGTTGGGTGTTGGGTGTTGGGTGTTGGGTGTTGGGTGTTGGGTGTTGGGTGTTGGGTGTTGGATGTTGTTGTTGTTGTTGTTGTTGTTGTTGTTGTTGTTGTTGGGTATTGGTTGCTGTTCTTCTTTATGACCTGTTATTGTCGCTTTGCTGCCCCGTAGTGCTCGCTGTTGTTTTGTTTTGATGGTTTTGTAGTGCAAAAATTAGACACATTGATCACAGTCCTTCTTAACTATATGTACCCACCTCGGATGACTTGGAATATGATGACATCACAAATTGAGCGTACTCAAACAAGGATGGTTGATTACTGGTTTGGTTGACCAGTTGGATACAACAATGATATGCCACCACAACAGGATTGTCATGGACTTGTTCACCAACAGGTAGTCTTTCAAAAGGGACTTTGCAGATCAAGCCATTGATTGTTGCAAGTTTGTTCACACATTAGTGATCCCTCATCTCCTTTCGGAATCACCGTTGTCGGCCGTAGCCGAGAGAAAGGCTATGGTTCAGATCAGAATCTGATATTTAGTTCCGCAGTAAGCATGATTACTGCGGTCCCTTTGGCATATGGTTCCATATGGAGAGCGGAAGGCGATGGAAGGGGTACGTCGTTCTCCTCCAGATGATCTTGCTTTGCAAGAATGGCGATTCCTAGGCAGTACGGACCCACCACTGAAGAGTAGCTTCTGGCTCCCATGGATCATAGAATCCATAGATAGACCTGGCTATGGCTCAATATTAACCAACCAACAAATGGGGAATAGTCGCCAACAACAATAGGGAAAACAGTGGTTAATGATAGGGGAACCAGGGGAACGGGGTTTTGACCCACTGCCACCTCAATAAGGGTTGACTAGAACCGATGGGAATAACCCGTTTCACCAACCAGCAGAACAACTGCCTCACTTGACCAAGTTTTTGATAGACCCTAATCCAAATGGTGGTTTTCCAGATCTATGTCAGTTTGGGCAACCATCAATCAATAGTTTTCCTTCTTCAATCAACAGCTGCCAACCTAGCTGTTGAGATGGTTCATTAATCCACGACTGGCTGCCTGTAATTACTGATGGATGAACCATCTTAACAAGTAGCCTGGACCACCACGAACCATTTTATAGCTAGAAACAGCTATTTGTGGTCATTGATTTATTAATCGTCAATCCAATAATTAGTTCAGTCTTGAGATGACCATGACTTAATAACTATTGTTGACTATTAATCAACTACTGTTAGCTGTTAATTGTGATCTTCTATGAGTTATTCATCATTCATCAACTACCACAGCTAATTCTATCAGTTATTCACAATCTACTATTAGTTAGCCAACTATTAGAAACAGTCTTAGCTGATCACTAATCAATTAAGCCTCAATCATCATCAGTAATCACCACTGATTCATAATCAATAATCATCAACAACCATTATTGTGAGTTTTTATCCCACTAGTTAATCGTCACTAATCAGCTACGTCACCCAGCTGATTCACCCCTCAAGCAGCTGCGCCCAGGTGCTGTCGGCCGCAGATGCCTTGAAGCAATTGCCACGTGATTTGCAACCTGACGCAACACGTGCGACATGGGGCTGGTGCGACATGGTATCTTAGGGTATATGGCTATGGGTCAATATTAACCAACCAATTTCATGGGGGATAATGACCAACAAAACTCTAGGGGAAACAATGGTTAATGATAGAGGAACCAGGGGTACAGGGTTTTCACCCACAGCCATATGGTATCTTAGGGTATATAGTTTTCTGCAATGTTTCAATAGGGGTACTTTTTCAACTCACTTACCAGGTACATGGGTGATATGATAGGGTATATGGTGGTTTTATGCTTTTATATGGGTTATAGTAGCCATTAATAATGATTAATAATGGGGGATAATCACCAAACAGTGGGGGATATACCAACTAGATGGGGTTTCTCAAGCCAGTTTGGGAACCCCCAAAATGCCCGGTTTTTTGATGTAAATATTCAATACGCCTGATGATTTGGGGGTACACTTATTTTGAGAAACCACCATATGGGCGACCTACCGTGGTTATAGATCGATGAGAAACGGTTGGCGAATGATTGGTTGATGGTTGATGGTTAGTCAAATGGTTGGTCAATGGTCAACTAGTTAATGGTCAACGATGCAATGGTTAATCAATTGTGATTGAAGGATTATTTGTGGATGGTAGACGATGCTTGACGATGCTTAGGAATAGTAACCTGATGGATAACTAGACATTCGATATCCCCGTCAACCATCCTTCTTCTTGAATGGTTCTGGGTACTCTGTCCGACCATTCTCCAGACAACCATCCAATGAATGATAGGGATATGTGATCACTCTTGATCGATTTTGATGGGGGTGCACATGGGTACATTATTTCTCATATGAATGATCCAAGAAACATGCCAACTAGGCACCAACAGAACCGCATATCACCAACAGAGGTTGGAGTCAAACATGTTGGGGAGCATCCCAAAAGCTTGAGTTGCTCGAGTGTTGCTGTTGAAGGACCACCAATGAATTGCCCGCTTCCGCATACAACTGTGGTGAATTCATCAGAGGGGAAACCAGGGGGCATCATTATCCATATGGTAAACCCCTACAAAATTGGGGTCGTTTGCTGCAGCAGCAGCCAACCCTGTAGTGTACCGCATGATGTGAATGAATGGATCCATATTATGAAATAATTTAGTAGTTGATGTTTGTTCATCATAGTCCGAGGATATCTTAGGATACAGTAAGTCTTAGGAGTTTGAACTGCACGGTCTCCGAAGCTGAGCTTGAGAGACCAGTTCACTGATATACTGGTGTGATACCTACGTTGGGAGAGACAGGCAGGCAGAGATACACTTTCCACTGTTCTGTCTTGATTTGATCCACAACGTGATCAGATAAAATATGCTATCAGAAAATATTACAAATACATTTGTGATACAGCAGATATTGGCGGATTATGTTTGGAGTCCGCCTGTAGCGTGACAGTTATACAGTTATACATATATGATTCGACACCTCCAATCTACCCTTATCCACTACAAATGAGCCTGTTTGAATGATTGCGTGGCAAAATCAGTGTCGATACAAGAGAGATGATCCAGACACGGGTAGTTATCCCTTCTTACATAAACGATGAATACTCTCAAATAGATATGTGCGCACACATCTATACATATGTATGTACACAATATTTATATACATATATATATATATATAATAGATAAATAAATAAATATATATATATATATATATACATAGGTTTTTTCATGCGCACAAAAAAATGCATCAAGCCCCACGCATGACTGGCTCAGGTGGACCTGGCGTTTCAGCCTTTCGGTGGCGCGCATGGCGGGTCGCTTGATGTACATCCACATGTTGCCGCAGGGGCACCCAGGGGAAGCGGCCGGTGGCAGAAGCGAGCAGTCGTGGATGGGCCTTGATTCTGCATGCGGCAATGGGTCAAGGCTTTAACCAACCAATGTCACAGCTGGTTTAGCTGGTTAAGAATAGGGGATGATAACCAACAATTATAGGGGATATGTATACCAACTATATGGCTATGAGTCAATATTCACCAACCAGTCATGGGGGATAATGACCAACAATTTCATAGGGAAAACAGCCTGATTGATGATAGGGGAACCAGGGGGACTAGCCGGGTGAACTGACCCACTGCCATGTGAGTCAGTAGTCAAGATGTATACCATTTTTTCGGGTTTCTCAAGCCATAGGAGACCCTATCAATGGTTGGTGAGTAAGATTCAATAAACAAGGATTAATATTTTGGATTATTTGGAAGACCCCATTTTGGAGACCCATGTGAACAGTGGGATTTTGATGAGAATCAACAGTATATGTTGATCATCAATCTGTATTGATCAAATATTCACTCTTGATCAAAACATCAATGTTAGTCATATTAATCGACCGAAATCAACCGTAATCAAAAACCCCAAGAAGCTATATACTTCGAGCAGATTTTCTGCTGATATTTCTGGACCCCACACCACATAGTGAGTTGTAAACATTTCAAGATTTTGAGGATAAGGATATTCGTGTGACGTGAAATCAACAGGGGGTTGTGTAAGGACCAGGTCAAGCTGTATTTTTCTTTGGCAGTTGGATGTTGCTTCCGAAGTGAAACCCAAAGCACGAGGAAACGAGCGCAGGAGCCAGTTCAACGACTGAAAATCCAGGATGCTTGCAGAGCCCATGACGTCAACTGTGAGTTTCGCTGTAGAAACAACACCACTCTGGGGTGCTGCATGGTGCTGCATGTGCGCTGAGGTCTTGTCAGTTCATTGCAACCATCTTCCTGGCACTGACCTGGCTGTCCTCTGGCTGACTGGTCCAGGGAGGGACGCCACACACACACGTGATAAGACATTGCTGTGGCTATGGGTCAATATGAAGCAACCAACTTTCATGGGGGATAATGACCAACAATCGTAAGGGAAACGATGGTTAATGATAGGGGAACCAGGGGTACAGGGTTTTGACCCACTGCCATGTCGTATTGGATGATTCTTTTCAGCATCATTGAATTTACTTCGACTGAGCGTTCCTGGGGTTCATGTGATGTTTCATTATATGTGTGAACCAAAAACATGGCTGTGTTGCTCAAGCACAGCGTACCAAAAAGGAAAAAGGTCAAAACTAGATACGGACAAAGGGAGGACTAATGTATGGGTTTGTCGGATTTGCCCATCCGCCATCTTCCGGTGTTGTGGGTTTGCCAGCTTTGCAAACCATGTATGCATATCTATACGTATAACATGTATGTACAATATGGATAGCCTGTGAGTACAAATTTTCATCCCATATGTTATTACACACATGTCACGACAAGGCTGTGGCATTGCTTGCTGCTTGGCTAAGGGGACAAGTCCATAGCACTGGCGGATAGCCTGCGCTTGCTGATAGATGGCTCGCCCACAATGGTTAGTTAACAACCTACCAGTGGAGGCTGACAGCCAACCAATCATTGTTAACAACAATGAATGCCTAAGAATTGACGACCAGCAGGTCATCACATGTCATCACGAAGCAACCAAAAGCCAATCATTAAGCAACAGATAGAATGGTGAGTGAAGTTACCTGCTTGATATTTCTTCATTTAACGATTGATGACCAGCAGGTGATTCAAAGCAGTGTTGGATGTGATTCCCATGCCTCCACAACTCGAGTCCATAGAGTTGGTCACCACATAGTCCTAGAATTTTTATCTCGTTTGCCCGGTGACCCCATTCCGGGAATCCAGAGGCTTTTTTTTGTTACTACCGTTGATTAATATCATTCCCATGTGTGCCAAGTATCATGATCAGGATTTCCACTCTTTTCAATAGATACCGTACCATGAGGTGTTCACGATTACTGCTATTGCCTATTGTTGCCATTATGCTTTTCACACTGTGGGTAAAATTCACCAAACTGGTGAATTTATAGAATTAATGGTTATTTGTTGCTCATGTCGTTCCATTCATATAATCTGCTACGATTTAAACTAAATTACTCCGCCCCCCCACACTGGTTTCCGACCAGAAGCGATCGCAACTTGCGGTCCCCTTTTGGTGGCAGCTTGAAGTGTCAGAGGTGTGAAGTTTCGGGCCATGGTCATAAGCGTGAAGCCCTGTAACATGATCGTTGACCGTTGTGGATTGTTGTGTGGGCAAAACCTCCCTGTCACCAAGAGTCCGCTACTAACAGGAGGGGACATTTGGGTCAGGCTCCCATTTGACTCGTCATCACTCTTCTTGACTCCTGGTAGAGGGGAATTATTAAACCACAGAAATCTGATCAACCGTTGTTTTTCGCGGTTTTTGAGTGTTGGCCTGTTGGTTCCTGATCCAAGTTGGTTACTTATCAGTTGGCCAAGAAAAAGCCCATGGAAAGGTTAATTTACGATATGGATGCTTCTCAAGATAGGAGACCCCCCAAATCATCTAGTTAGTAACCATTTATAGCAATCAACCAACCGCAACTTTGGGGCTCCCCAAAGTGGCTTCAGAAACCACTCCATGTTGCTGATTATCCCCTGTTATTAACCATTATGAATGGTTATAACCCAATAAACCACTATAAACCCCATAAAACCCTATAAAAAGCTTTATAAACCCCTTTGAAACCCTATGAACAACCTCATAAGACCCTATAAACAAGATTATAACACCTTATAAACCCTATAAAACCCTATAAAACCCTATTTAAAAAAAACACCATTTGTTTGCAAGTTCCTATGACTTGGGCATTTTCGCTCCAGGTTCAACGGCTTCCAGCTGGAGCTCTGTGGCTCTGATACGAGGTGCCGCCGCTCGCGCGCCGCTCGCGGCGCCGGGGGAGGCGTTGGGTTCCGAGGGTTTGGATCGCCGCTCGGATCATGGTATTGGCGGGTTAAATAGCTGGCTACATAGTTGATAACTAGGGAGACCTTGGATCTAACAATAGCTGGTACCTTGGATCATAGCTGGTTACATAGTTGATAATAGCTGGTACCTTGGATCATCAACCTTGAAACTAGGGAGACCCTCTTATAAACTAACATGTCTGGTTTAGATAGCTGGTGAATGGTTAATGGGGTATGATGACCAACAACAAAAAAGGGGATACGAGTTATATGGCAATGGGTCAAGGCATTGACCAACCAATAACAATGGTGAAGCCTAGAACCAATACCGGTCAACTAGCTGGTTGATGGTTTTTGGGGGATGATGACCAACAATTATAGGGGATACCAGCTATATGGCTATGGGTCAAGGCTTTAATCAACCAACTTTCATGGGGGGAAATCACCAACAATTCCTTGGGAAAACATCGGTTAGTGATGGGGGAACCAGGGGTACGGGGTTTTGACCCACAGGCTTATGGCTGTTATGGCCATTGTGGCTGTCATCATATGCTGATTGTTTGATGAGTCATACAATTATTTTTCAAATAGTCAGCTCTTGTTGATTAGTCAATGGTCAAGAACCAACCAGTCGCTAACAAATAGAGTTAAGTAGAGGTTATCCCCTGGTGCTGAGTGGGAGAATCACAAGGAAATTGGAAGCGAAATTTGTAGCGACAGCCTGGGAAACCAGAAGCAACGGACGATTTTGCAGCGGTGCTCATCTACCGAAGGATCGTTAAAAGCGAACTCGGACTGCTTCGGGGTTGTTATCCAAGCATTCATTGCTGGTAGTTGTCTAACCACTAAGGTTGGTTATTATCCATTATTATCCCCTCATAAAATTCACTATACTTGTCGGTGAAAACCACTTGGTCAAACATTCATATCAAAGTGTTCATGGTGGGTCAATGTTGCTAGTGGGTAATGATGGTCTATAGTGGCTAACGATGGACAGTAGTCAGGAATCCGATGTGGATATAGCCATCCGTTGGATGTTGTTGCAGCCGATATAGCCGTTTCCAGCTTCTGTTGTTTAAAATTTCTATGATTTAGGGGCCACTGTTCCAAAGTTTGGGTCTCAGGGACCATCGTAGCCCATGAAATGTAAACAATTGTGCAAGAACGAGCATACGGAATGACATCAAGCCAGCCATGGCTAGATAGGAATGGAGGCATTGATCAGTCATGGACCTACCGAAATCATCCTGCTTCATGATTTGTGCAATGGACGTACATAGTTTTACAGTATCCAACTATGGCTCATATTGTATTGTGGAGTAACCGTGGTTCATATACAACTATGATTGCTGAGATATAACAGTGGTTCAACTACAATCTTGTAGTTGTACAGTCTTATAGATTCATAGGCACTTTTAGTCAAGCAATTACAGTCATATAGTTAAACTTGGGTTCATATAGTCAAGCAACTACAGTCATATAGTAAATTTATGGCGTTCATATACTTCAACAGCTACTCGTATAGTCTTATACAACTCTGAGGTAATCGGGCCAACAAAGCAGAGCCTACTTGGCTTGGACAGGTCCCCACTGCTCTGCGGTGCCGCTGGCGTTTCTTGTCTGTTGGAGGGTGCAGCCGTCATTGGACATCCACACGACAGTGATGTGTTCTCCACAGCCATCTGGTGCCAGAACAGGCGCTTTCCCAAGAAGTCGTGTAAACATGTGTAAACCGTATGAAACCATCATGTTGAAGTCAGGAGTCAGGAGGGATGTTGGGGATAATTACATGGATACGTAGCATCCCCAACATGCATAGATAATTACAACTGTACATGTCTAGACTTTTATATGGTACATAGCATCATGCACAGCATGAATGGTATCGAGTTGATGTCCAACTCCAAGGTGGTGAGCTGTTGGTTGGGAGTTTATAGCAAGCACCACGTGTTCGTTATCTATGGGTCTTGGCAGTCAACCCATGGATTATGGCGATGTTTACTCAAGTTTACTCTATTTACTGGCTCCGGGCTATGGCCACCAGTTGGTGAATTTCGGATGATTCGATGCTAGATTATTTGGCAGGAATACGATGATTAAGGACGAGTCATTGGTAATTACTTTGGATCCACCAGCTACTGCCAGCTACTTGTGAAGCTTCCTAAATCTCTACTGAAATCATGACCACATCTTGGAATCAGAGAAGCTGAAAGGTCCACTGGGTCCAGACCTATCATGGTGCAGCTCACTTCCAGGTGCCTTCATGGGCGCAGTTGCACAGGGGGGCCTTCCGGTCTCCCTGAGATCGAACCATGGCATAGCATCGCAGCACCAAGGCATTCAACCCCGCGTGGCCTGCCATTCCTATTACCGTCTGGGAGCCCAGGGGAGCCCATGGGGCTGCTGGGAGAACAGTTGACCGATGCAGAAACACCGATCGAGTTTGGGCGGCTGCCCATTGACTGTTGCTGATAGTAGTGCTGTTTTGCCCACCAAATGGTAAAGATGCTGGAAAATATTGGGACAAGCTCTTGCATTGATCCAATCGACCACGTACTAGTGATAATTACTAGTTGATACTAGTTAGATAATGACCAGCAAATCTGGAAGCACACTCTCTGGAACCAATGACATAAATTCGCTGTGGAATTCCGAGCGCGAAACCGCCCTCACACATCTCTGAGTTTCTCTTTCAGACTGAGATTTTTCTACAGTTGTATGGTTGGCATTCGAGTAGCAAAAATCCATTCTGCCAAGTACGTATCATGAGCCATACTGCCCCAAATTCCGCCTTTTGATCGTTGTAGGGGGAATGACAGTCATTATGTTGGATACATCAGTAGCCATGGCATCAGCAAACCATTCTTAGATGTGTTGCTTGAGCTAGCTTCCACAAAAGCAACTTCAGTGTAATCCTGTGCGATATATATATATATATATAGATAATTACAGACATACACATATAGATCATATAGATAAGTTATATACATGCATCCTGTACACGGCTATAGACCAGTAGATTCTAGGGGCTTTGATATCCATGAGCTGCTCCTCGACGCTGGACAGGTCTTTATCATCTCCTGCAGCATCGGAATGGTTTTGGTAGTTTATTTGCAGCCTCTGGATCGAGGTTCGCCAGCTGCGGGTGAATGGTGCACCCCACTTGGATCTCACTTGGTTTCCCGAACTGATCGGTGGTGCGCCCTTAAGGTGGTTGGGGGGCATAAAGACTCGCAGTCAGGCCATCCTAAGGCGATATATCAGTAGCAAGTTGAGTGATAGTGTTTCTTTAGAAATGTCATTGAGGTATTTGCTTGACTCACGCGACATATAAATGCGCATACACATTTTTTCACCTGTAGACTCATTTGTATGCACATGCATATGCACACAGAATACATCTATAGACAGCCTAGAACTATCCATAGGTTGATAAGCCATTGTTTCTTGCAGAAACGGGCCCCGCTTCCAATCCCAGGAGCAGTCAGGCTCAACTATAAAGGCTGTAGCATTTAGGCACAAACCATCCTTGGCTGTCCATAAATGGTATCCGCAACCAGCAAGGCTAAAGGACCAGCTTCAAGGATGGCAGAATGCTCTTAGCCTGGCTGAGTTCGACAGACCTGACATGGAGACCTGACATGGCCTTGCCTCTTTGGTCTCCACCCGCCCCGGCTTGCCAGGCCATTTTCAGAGCGGGGCTCTCAGAAATTCAGTCAAAGGGATGGTAGCAACGGCTCTTGTTGGGTCCATGGCCTGAATTTCCATGTTTTCTCAAACATATCTTTGGAGTGTTCTATGGGTTCTTTACACACATCTTCCAATGTCTGAGGCTTCACTCAGCCCATCTCTACTCACTCCTTGATGCTTGATATGTGCGCCTCAGGCTTTGGGTTCAAGCCAACCTCGGGGCCATGGGCCTATGAGATCTCCAACTTCGGGGCCATGGGGCCCCCCAAGTGGCGCTTGACCCTCGACCCGTCCCATAGTCGGGCGGCGCCCGTCCGAAATGGTTGGCGCTTGGCAGTGCACAGCTGGGGGCGACGGGTGCAGGTGGGGCTGGGGGTTGGGTGTACATCGCGAACGGAGATGTGGTTGGATCAATGGGAGTCTTGTAGTGACAGTAATGATCGTAATGGATGAGTAGTACGATTGACGGAAATAATTGACAAACCATCAATACTACTCATCAATTATTTTCGTGATTGATGCACGTGATTGATGCGTATGATGGATGATTAATTGTTGTTGATGAAATCAAGCTACTCAAGCTGTCCAAAAACGCTTGACCATGACACGGACCCAGGTGGACATCGTGTCATACAACGCGGTGCTGGCCGCGTGTGCTGCATGGAGAAGATCCTTTTGGCTGCTGGAGGGGCTGCAGGACAGAGGATGATGCTGCTACTTGGTGGACTTGGATTAATGATGGTGACATTAATGATGGTTAGGTTGGTTAATGATGATTGATGATGTTTAATGATGTTGAATAATGGTTAAACATCGTCTGGTAGATACCAGTGACATAAGACCAATATGGCCCTCAACAGCTGGTGTGGCTTCAAGGGCTCAAGGTGCCTGGAATCAGCGCAGCCTCTCCAGGAGAAGCTGGTTGAAGCCGACATCATCAGCTACAACTCCCTGCTGCGTTGGTGTCACTGGCAGAGAGCCATGGAACTGCTGCAGAGGTCAGGTCTGCAAGCCACCAGCATCAGCTACAACAGCATCATGGCATCCATGGCATCCATGGCATCCCGTGGTCCTTGGCAAAAATCTCTGGCAGTGCCAGAGGAGATGTTGCAATCGGATCTCAAAGTGTCAGAGGTGACTTGGAGGCGAGGAATGTACGCCAGGTAACATCTGCCACTTGATATGATTGGATTTCACCGAATCGGCAAAGCTGAAGCTGGTTTCAGAACAGTACCTGGTACCTATAGCTGTACATGAGTGGCGATCAAAACTGTTTGTTTTTGTTAGTTTCATTTTGCAAATAGGCCGCCCCCTATCGTTTTTCGATAAAACTGAACCTATCCGTTGTAGGGGTATCGTGTTTTGGCCGCCGCCTATCCGTTTTCGAGGAAAATGCCGCAAAACGGATCTGGACGGAACCTTTGATCATAAACTATTTCACAATAAACAATCCTCAGTCCCACTAATCCTGTGCGTTGGATCAGATTCGGAGTATCACTGCTCCCCTTGCTTTGGACGAACCCAGGTTACCTACGGTGCCGCCACCAACGCATGTTCGGACCGCTGGCATGACACCATCCTGTTGCTCAGGGATATGCGGAGACGCATGCAGCGAAGGAACGTCATTGTCCACACCGCAGCGATTGATGCATGCGAAAAGGCGGAGCAATGGCAACTTTCCTTGGCCATGCTGGACGACGGTTTCACCAAGTTGTTGGTGAACTTGGTCACCTACACAGCAAGCATCAGTGCATGTGTGAAGGGCACCAGGTGGGAGGGTGCCTGTTTCTTGCACGCCGAATTAGAAGACCGCAGTGCGGTGCTGCGGTGCGCAGGCAACGCAGGCAACGGTGCGGTGACGCGAACTGCTGCGATGCAGGGCTTCATCAAAGGTTCACTTTGGCAGTCTGCCATCCGCTTGGTGATGAATGTCAGATTTCTGGATGCCATGGCTGTTGCAACCGCCATGGATGCCTGCGTCAAGGGACTGCAGTGGTCACAGGTGCTGTGGCTCTTCAGTTCTACGGTCGCTACGAATTCACTGGCGGCGTTTTGGTCGCAACAGACGAATCAATGTGGTTGTGCAGGATGTTGGTTTGTTGCTTTGTTAAAGAAACCTAAGATTTGGGTGCATAAACATGCATAAGCAAATTCTGTGATGTATGTTGGAATAAATTATAGACACCAATGAACTAAAAAAATTGGACATGGCAGGAAAGCAACCTGCAGAGGATATGAGTATCGGTGATAAAAGGTGGTAGCCGAAGAATAGCATAGAACAGCCACATTGGGTAAGGTTTTGACCTCAATCTGTAGCTGGTGTCACGCATGGTCACACTACCGGATTGGTGCAGAAAGGTCGAAAGTGGGCAAACCGACGGCATCGACCTTATACTTCAAAACTGTTTCTGCACTTCACATACTTATGCTCCACCCCGTCTCGCAATTCCTTTGACCAATTGGATTCCTCATAGATTCGTGAATCTCCAAGATTCTCGCAGCTGAGGATGTTGTGATTGACGTTTGTTCCCGGAGCAGCCAATGGGTGCGAGCTTTGTGCCTGTTTGCAGAGATCAACAACCAGACTTTAGAGATGCCTAGCCTCCTATCATGCGCAGCAGCCGTCAATGCTTGTGAGAAGACAGAACCCAATGGCTGCCTTCTCGGCATCTCCAACCAGCTTTCTGCCACATGCCAGAGGTTTCTGCAGAGACTAAGCCGTGCTCATGGGATAAAAACACCATGCTTGTGGGATGGAAGTTTTGATCGGTGGGAAGATGGGACGTGGCCGATGGATTTTGACCCACTACAGCCAACATACCAGAATTCTTGATGGTTTTGGGTTTACCCCCTATTGGCATTCTGAAAGCATTTGGAATTTACCCCCTATTGGCATTCTGAAAGCATTTGGAATGCTGAACCATGTCATTGGACCTCGACTCATCCAATCTAGTCCGGTACACTTGGTGTTCATAGGGTCGTTTTACACATCTCACAAGATATCAGTCTGATGCAATCTGCACATACACAGTAGCACATGGTCTTCCAGCACTCCTGGACTGCAAGACTGGGCTCAAGGGATTCACGTTCTCATAGAGCTAATGCCCCGACAGCACATATAGAGCTGTCATAATCAGACCCTATCTACATCACTGTATGCCGAAAGAATATAGCACATATAGATATACATATAGCACATATAGTACATCTAGTGCTCCGAGAATATCGCTCTATGTTGAAAGGTGGTGCTGCTGACCTGCCGAGGCACAATTTGGACATCGGAGGCAGGGCACGCACGCGACCAGGGGATGGACCGCTTGGGTCGGTAGATCGACGCTGGCGTCAGGATGGTGGCTTGCCCCGCACCTGTGGCTCGTCCTTCTGGACACTCTCAGGTGCCCCGAGTTGACATGGCGGGTGCACCTACGATTTGGGCCACCAGCTTGGAATGGAGGATGATATAGGATGATTATGATTGGTTATAAGCACCAGGTTGGTAATTTCATGGTATATATTCAACCAGATGGTCGGAAGATATTCTGAAGATAATGCAGATTTGGAATCCAGAAATAGCCGTGACAGTGCACATTTTGATATCTTGACAAGTTGTGTTCCTTCCAGATATCAACGACACATTGCACGATTTACATCGATTGTGATGGCAGCAGTCCCAGTCGTGGGAAGCAACACATGATCCTGAATGATCCATGTGCAAATCTTTTGATTACTTTTGAGTGTAGCAAGTGAAATTTGGCATGATAAGGAAGGCGAATGACATCCCAAGCAGCATTGTTCAACAGCAGTATTTGCACTCAAGAGTTTGAAGGATTCAGAATCGGCAGCGAAAACCATCAGCAAAGCACCGCTTGCATCAGCTGAGCTGCCTCCTATAGTGGTGTCTATAGCGCCACTTGCATCAGCCAATCTGCCTACCCTCGATATAGACGGGTCACATGAGTGGTGCCATGCAACCAGGGACACCACCTGCCAGGCTTAGTGTTGTGGGACTGTCCGGCACCCAGAGATCGAGTCGTGGTCGGATCAACCACAGCAGTTGAGGACTTGTGATGAGATTAGAGTGGAAGATTGGAAGATCAGCGGTTTTAGTGGAGGAATGGCCACAAATAATCTGTTTGTAGTAAAAAGAGTTTGCTTGAAAAGCGACGGCATTTCTGGAAATTTGCAGGGATCCCTAGGGAAGCAATGGATCCATAGGGGCTTGTTGATAGGTCGTCGTACCATCGGCCACCTCGGACGACCCCCTGGCTGCGGCTTCCAGGCTTGGTTTTTGCTGGCATCCTGGTCCGGCAACGCAGCAAGGTGAAAGATTGGAGGCCTCTGAAGATGACAAGGAACGGTTAACCAACAAGAATGATAGGGAATGAACATCAACTATAGTTGATTAACCAACAACAATGTATAGTCTTATAGTTGATTACTGTTCCCTATCATTGGCTAACAAGTTAGTAATTGTCCATGATAGGGGATGATCACCAACTATAATGGTTAAACAACTACGAACGTATGGGGAGATATCCAGAGATGTAAATTCATGCAAACAACTAGGCACTTTGCACTTGTGGAGCTTCTTCGACAATTCTGGAGAACTTTGGCAAGAGAAGCTCCTGTGCAAGCATGCATGGGCCAATGACATAAAGACCTAATCAACATGTGCCAGGGTCAAAACTCAGTTTGAGTCTTTCAGGATGCAGATGAACCCATTGATCTAGATATCATCATTATATATCTATATACCTCTCTCTCTCTATATATTTATGTGCCTCCCAAGCATTGATATCTATTGATCTACATCAAGCATTCCCATGATGCAAGATGCCAGCATGGCTTCGAAGCCTGGACGGCAACGATTGGGGCCCTGTGGTGTAGACCCAGCCGCCAGCAACTTCCCAGCCATCAGCTGCCTACCCAAGCGCACCGTTGCCTCGGCCAAGGTCCTACCCTACGGCATCATGGTGGAGATTCTCGCCTTTTGGAACGTGGCTTTCAGGTTACGCAGCGGTGCCGTTGGCGTGAAGCAAGGTTCAACATGCTGCCATCAGCCAAGCATCGTTAACGACCATGATTAAGCATCATGAACTTCATGAAGCATCACTAACCATTACTAACCATCAATAAGTACGAGCTAAGCATCATTAACCATCACCAAGCACAATGGTTAACCATCCATCATTAACCATCATTAGCCATCATTAGCCATCATTAACCATCACTAGCCGTCATTAGCCACCATGAGTATAAACCACCACTAACCATCATGAACCATCACTCACCAGCCATGGCTCACCATGGCCATGACCCTCCACCCATGGGGCCGCTCCCCCAGCACTGGTAGCAGCGGTGCTCCCAGGGGCAACCGCTTCGAATACGTCACAGCCACGAAGGCCTCGGCATAGCTGGATCCATGATGTCCACGGGTTAATGGTTGTAGGGTATACTATGTGGATAGTATGGGTAATAGATGTATGCATACCCTAGAGTTAATGAGTTACTGATCCATGATGTGTTAATAGTAGGGGATGATATTAGCAACCCTAGTGGTTAAACACCTATTGGTTGGTGGTTTCAAGCTTCTCAGGGCACCCTCTGGTCTAAGCATTATTTTCTAACCGGCACCTCGGGCGCTGTTAGCGTGCGGCTACCAATGCAGCCCAAACAGGAACTACCTGCTTGTGGTTAGGCCAAAAACTGCATGGCGCAATCGATTTCAAGTCATGCCTTGTACATTAGGCCGTATCGTTATTATTGTTAGACCACCTTCCACCGCTGCCAACCACCAAAGGCCTCAGCAACTGCAAATTATCTGCTGGGCAGAGCTGGAACCGCCAACAGACACTGTTTCCCCTGTCAACAAAACAGCCCAAGCTGCTCGGCAAAGGGAGATTCCACAAACGTGTTAAGACCATGCTTTAAACGCCTAGCAGCCATGCAGGGTGGCATGGTAAAACCAACCAACGAACTTTACAGAAAGGAGTGGCTGCTATAGGATCGCGTGCGTGCTCTTTGAGGCCAGGGGTCAAACTTCAACAGGGCATGGATCAAACACTTAGGCTCACCGGATTTAATGAACCTCTGCGCAAACAGGTTCTTAGAGGCCAATCCGGTGAGCTGGTTAAAAGGCCAAGTGACATGAATACCTGGATGGTGGAAACTGGAACAACTGAGCGGGACCATGAGTGAAGTCGGTTTGAAGTGGGGATAAAATTCCGTCCCCTACATTTTCCAACACGGATCCCAGCGTCCAACACAACAACGCCCTCATCAGATTTCAGTACTCAAGAACTTCGGAAATTGATGACACTTGGCGTGGTGGATGACTAAAATGTCGTCACGAAGACGAAAACACTTAAGGATTCGTCTAGCCATGGCATGCTGGTTGCTCACGAAACTTCTCTCAGCATGTCGGAAAAAGGTCACATCGCACAGCTGGCTAGAATGGACTAAACCCATGCCGTTACCATTAGCTACCGGGAACCAACCTGAAGTGACGAATTGGTGCCGGCACAAAAACTCTAAATGGTTTCGGTTGACGTCTTTCACTTCAGGCTGAAGCAAGTCAACGCATGTGCAAAAGTCCGTGCAAGTGCCAGACATGATAAAGTCTTTCACATCAATTCTCACCAGGCGAACAGGAACATCAAATGTGAGGCACAGCGAAGTCTCTGTGCCAGATCCCCTGAACTTTGCAGCAGGTGGCCAAGGTTACCCAAAACTTCATTACCCAAGCCAATGGCTCCACCAGCTGCAATTCGAATTTGATCGAGCAGCCCACAGCTCTGCGTTTTGATGGGTTAGTTGCAAAGGGAGAAGATCCACTCGGCCTATCCCCAGGGAAAATTGGAGAGATTGCAGGCTGATCACAGTGAGTTGTTGCAAGAATTCGGTCACATGAAGGGTTTGTTTGAGTGGCAGAAGTTGCGCGGTTGGCAAGCAAGTTGCGCCTTGCGTAAGATAGAGGAGGGGCTCTCCTCTCAGCAGAATAGTAGGCGCTTTCAGCACCGTTGTGTTCGAACATTTGATGCCACTTGCAAGCTTCTTGATGAGTTCAAGGCCCAAGCAGCCGGCAAATACATGGATTAAAACAATCAGCTTAAGCTCAAACTTGCGCAGCTTGAGACGGAGTTGACGAAGCACGGAGAAGATTTCTGCAGTGAGAAGTTTGTTGAGGAAGCGAAGGAAGCGCCGGCAACAGCTTCAGAGGATGGCTCTCAAGCGCTTCGTGGCCAAGATCAGACCAGCTTTCTGCCAGAGGAGTTGTGCCTAAAAATGCTGGAATTCCTTTGAGTGGTGCAGATGGAGACACGCGCAGTCTCACCATTCTTTTGAAATTCAAAGATTTGGCTGGCTCATTTGCTCAAGCTTGTGGATCTTGATTCATTGCCGCAGTGCATTGCCAACTGGACGAATCATCCAGCATGGGAATGGGCTTGGAATTTTACAGGCTTGAATTTCGACCAGCCCGGCTGTGTTGTGGAAATTGAACAAAATAAATGTTTCGGAAGGTTTGCGAGGAGCCACGGTAGGGGATTCTTGCTGGTAGGGTCGGTGCCGGTTATCTCATCGACGCGCTAGAAAAGGATACGGAAAAAAGGATGGTCGGTGGTTTCAAACATTTTGGTTTTTGCCTAGTAGTTATTAGCAAATTGTTGGTTGACTAATTTTTCGTCAGGGTTGAAACCACCAACCAGTATTACAAGATAGATAAGATAGATCTATATGAGAAATTTCACAATGTCACGACATTCTACCTCGTATTTTGTGAAGGCGTGGTTGTGAAACATGTGCGATAGACACCCTGGCTAATAAACCCTTCGTCATCACCATTCTCGTTCCTTGAAGGCCAGATCAGTATTAGTGATTAGTCATTGTGGGAGATCCACATGCTACCAAGGTTTGAAGGGAGATCGCCAGCTACTTGGGATTGGGTGGGTTGCATATTAATATGAATCTCCCATGAGTAGTTTCAGATCACATGGAGTTGCTCTCAAACTCCAGTATATTTGGTGACATATCAATTTTTACATCTCATAGTTAATAGTTCCGGTTCTGATGTGCGATGTTTTCCTGTTCCCGGGATGAACCCAGTTGACGAGCGTCGCTGCAAGCAGTTGAAGCCAGCAGCCAGGTAAAAGCGGCCATCAGGTACGAAAAATGTTTAGTGACCATCATGTTGGTGGGTCATGAAACAGCCAATAGCCAGGAACTAAGGGAAATCCAACACATGATGATGATGATGAGGCTTTCTGTGATAACATATCGCAATGGTCATCCTGAACATGGCTGACAAATTTATTGGCTGAGAAATTCATGTACTGTATAGGCTGGACTGACAGCCTTTGCGCAGTCTGGAGCCCGTCATGATAATATAAATCAGTAACAGAAACTACCATTGGTTGCATCGCGCCCAGTGTGGTGATAAACTATAACATATTATAGTTTATATCAAAAGTTGCTTAACATCCACAGTGACAACTTCTAGTATTTTTTTTGCAGTTGTTGTTGTTGATGTTGTTGTTGTTGTGGACATCGCCACGACAACGGCGTATTTTTTGCATCGGAGTCATGGTTGTGACTTGCCGTTGTGGTTTTCCTTGTCGTTGTTGTCACCGCTCTTGTTGCTGTTGGGAAGGTGAGGATGCTGGTGGATCCTGAAGTTACCCTGAAAATTCCCGAACTGTTTCTGTGTCAATATGTCTTCTCAGATTCTGATAGTAATTACTGTATATCATGCTAGTTGCCATGATGGCAGCTACTTTTTTAATCATACTCATGTTGGTAGTCATTGGTATACGCGTTGGTATCTTGACTTTGCAACGATATCAATAGTTATGATTACCAATGCACTGTTGATACTGGCCAATGATAATTGACTATCTTGTCACGGTTTATTACTATCCATATTGGTGGTTTCTCAAATCATCCGATATAAACCGTTTATAGTATTCAACCAGCCATTTTTGGGGTTCTCTATTTGAATCAAAAATTGGTTTTGACAGTGATGCAGACGAGTTGGAAGCCAACAGAGATGATGGGTACTGAATGGGTGGGTTATACAATACATTTAATGGTGGCAAATCTAGTGGCAAATTTGATTTGATTTTGTTGAATTAAGAAAAGTAATCAATAATCAATCATAATCAATCCCCACCCACGCTTCAGAATGGTGTATTGACGGTCAAAAGGGTACCCGTGGGCGGGATTAATTCGTGGGAGAGCATTATCAAACAGTGATCATGGGGCATCGCCCAGTTGAAATGATGTGTACTGTAGAACATTGTAGAACAAATATGACATGCTGGTTGGAGTACCGGAGATTGCTTGATCATTGTGAGTTTAGCCAGTGATTTTTTAAAAGCAAATGTTAGGTTTTTTTTAAAACAACTCGGAGATTATTGACCGGTTGTTAACCAGTTGTTAACCCATTGGTTGATTCACCCCCTCTTGCTAGTCATCTCCCTCCCGTCCCTGGCTAAGCCATGTGGCCTTTGGATTAAGCAAATCTGGAGACTGGACAACTTTGATTACTAGCCCATAGACATAATTGTGAACCAACCAATGATTCAACCAATGCCGAATGGCGTCCTCCCGTGGTGGCGACGCGCGGGAGGCCTTGACAACAGAGATGCAAAACAGGCCGCCGGCTGCGGGCGAGTCCAGGGAGGCCCTGACTGATGGGTAGCCTATGGTTCAGCCATCCGAGGGGTGACTGGATGGCTATAAGTAGCTTAACAAGGGATAGAATAGCCATCACTTATGGCTATAAGTGCCAATCCAAATATATAATCATTGGCACTAGCAAATAGCGGCAGCTAGCGGAAGCTCGCTGAATTGATTCTTGCTTTAGCAAGCCAGGGGCACCGGGGGCAGACTGCGTGTCTCACTGGAGCCGTTGGCCTGCTGCGGGTTCAAGTCCCACTGCCCTCTTCTCTGCACGACCATGTCATGACATCATCGCTGTGTTCATCATGCCGATCAAGACTCTGGGGATTCTCATTTTTTGCTTAGTCACCCGTGCCTCAAATTTCTTCACTTGCCAACAATGACAGGCCAATCTCTCGAGAGTCCAAGTCATGTTGCATGAGTCAATCCTTTGATCCCAACTTCCCGTTGTTCCAACGTGGATGCTGGGAGGTAAGCATTGCCAGTGAACTTTGGAAGAAAACTCAGTCAATTCACCATAGCGCATCATGGATGTCAAGGTTGTCCGTGTTTTCTCATATTTTCTCATCGCTCTTCGTCTCTATCTTGGTAATCTCAAGACAAGCTCCCGTTACCAAGCAGTTCTGTCCCGATATTTGGGTTTGTCCAGAAATGATGGACGCCAGCCATAGCTGGTTGGTTTCCCAGTTAAAGTAACTAAAGCTGGGGATGGTTAGGGGTGCCATCATCTATGAATAAGCCGCTGTCTAGCAGCGTCAAGGCAGCCATGAAGGGCAGCAAGAAATCCATCCCCCAACCTCCACGGGCACCACCCTGGATGCCGTGAGTTGATGGCACTTCAACGGCAGGCCTTTGCTGACCACCTGATGCGAGGTTTTTACGGCGAACGCGACACCGGAACTGTGGAAATGACAGCTGTAGATCACCCTGAAGAGCAACACATAGCATTCACATCCTGATTGCCAAAGGGTTCACATTTGCAGTTAAGAAATTTGTAGACAAACTGACTCAGAGGCGGCAATGTTTTGGGCTCTCTTTGCATCGCATTGTTTTGTATTTTCTACTTGATTTTGCATTTCATTGGTGCACACACACTTTTTGCACCACACACATAGAGTTCAAAAGCGTTTGGCACATGTATTTGATCCTCTATTCCTTTCAATTCTCTAAAGCGACCCGGTGTCGCAGAGTTGCAGTGGCAGAGCGACCTGCACAGTTGTTGCGGGAATTGACGAGCTGTTTCGCATCGTAGGATGATGGATGATGTAGATCGGAATCGATGGGATGGCCTAGCGATTGGTTTCCGGCTATGAAGGGCCAAATTGTAGCAATGAAGATCTCCGGTGTTTTCTCAGACGTGGTTGATCCGCTGGTGTAGCCGCAACGTTGCTGGTTTTATGGTTTTTGTTCGAAACTTGTGGTTACTTCACAGCCTGAGGGCCTCGGTTTCGTTGGGAAGGCCATGGAAGGCCTACATCCATTGTGCTGCAGCTGGATGTTCGACCCGCCTGGCTTTCACAGGTCGTGTTTTCTGCACTGCTCCAGGGTCAGCTCCGTGGCTCTTTTTGAGTGAAGTGAATCCAGGATGGAGATGGCCATGAGATGTCATGAGATGCCATGAGTCAATAGATATTAACCAACAAATGGGTCGTGGTTGTCACAGTTCGCCAACAGTTAAAGACTAGTGACTGGTCATGCTAGGGGGTTACCCGCAGCCATTGGGTGTTCTAGTAGTACCAGGTGTTGAAGCGTAGTCTACGGTGACATAACCAGAGAAGCAGAGACCAGCGGTCCTTTGATTGAGCATTGAATTGTGCAGGATTTTAACTTGGATGGTGGAGGTTTTGTTGGAGGTTTGTCAGTTGGTGCTATGGCTGCTGCACGTGGATGGACCCAGTTCTGCACATCGGTTGTTCCAGTGTTTCGATGAACTATTCGCAGGCTTGCGTTTCAGGTTGTGCTGGATGTGTTCATATCATTCATTGCTTTCCACATCTTATATGGTGGTTTCCCAAAACAAGGGTTCCCCCAAATCATCCTTTGTTATGTAACCGTTTACAGAAGTAGACCAATCATTTTTTGGGGTTCCCTATTTTGAGAACCCCAATATGATTTCCATCGCAGGGCGGGAAATCAAACTGTTCGTTGCTGCCCTGGAAACCCATGAACCATCCTGGATTTGATCTATTATTGATCTAGACATAGCAGCAAGGTGAGGCCGATGTCAGCCATGACAGATACCTCCCCCAACTGTTGGCCTGTGCAAGGTTATGGTAGGATCAGATTGATCAGACTAGTACACGATACTACTGGATCGATGTGAGGCATGGAGGAAGACTTCCATTGCTCATATCGTATGACACAAGGTCCTTTTGTGCCTGATTCTATGTCTTGATTTGGGTAATCGATAGCTGCTGCTGGAAATTGAACAATGACACAGACATGTACATATACAGCCACCACCACATATGGAAGCTTTACTCATTAATCATATGCATCATTCCAAAACTATCAAACGTTGCTGAAGTGAGCATATGCTCCGCTTCTGGGTGTTGAGCCTTGCCTCTTACAAACAGTGCTTGAATTCGGCGTCCGATTCGTCAGAATCTTTTGGGACTGCCTGTTGACAAAGGTTTGCACAAGGCAAACTAACAAATTGGCGAGCGAGGCGGGCGAGGACCCACAAAATCTGCCAAATGATGAGCGCAGGAGGCAAAATCCATAGCAGCTATAGTGGCTTCGTGCAATGCCAAGTCGGTAACGGCTGAGAATCACGTGCAGTTCCACGTGAGCAGTCGCGAAGAGGCATTGCATTTGCCAAGATTCCAAGATCACTGGAGATCCAGACTTGCACCGCTGCAGTGGGAAGAGCCACATAGGTCGATGCTGTTCTGTTTGTTTGGAAGCACCCATCATTTACAGCTCGATGGCACGGGTCAAACTTGTCACCAATTTAGAGGTTGAAGGTATGTTGAAGTCCTGGAACCCTTGAGATTGTTTTTTTCCACCGATGGCGGTGAACCGGATTCCACTCGTCCGTTCCTGGCATTTCGTCTCAAGACAATGCAATAGCAAGGGGCTTCGCACATGGCGCGCCCAGTAGTCAAGTTGAAAACCCAATGGTTGCAGTCATTCCAATCATGGATTCGAACCCCGCTTCGTCACAGATGCTTGGATTTATACTTGCATCAGTTTTTCTTTTTGGTTCACATGCAAGAGGTCGATACGCGGCCAGTGCAATTCCAAGCTGGAGGCTTGCTGATGACCAAAGCCAGGTTCAGCCATATCTGCCACGAGAGTATGTTGGGTCATCAGATCCCAAGTTTGTGTCGTTTCAGTCCACTCTGAGTCCAATCCGTAGCGTTATTTCTAAGATAGGGGCCCGGTGAAGCACTAACAACCGGCCCACGAGCCTCCTTGGCATCATGGGGGGAGACGATGTCACGGAGATTGCGTGGACACTCAGAGAGCAGCTGCTCCAGCAGCGACCCGGAGCCTGAGCCAGCTGTGGATGTTGCCATGTCTGGCAATGAATCGTCAAACCGGTTAGATATGGTTGATCATCATTGAATCTTATTGAATCATCATGATTATATATAATTATATACATATATATCAGGATACATCTATCTATGCATCTATATCTGTATCTGTATCTATATCCATATCTACATCTATATCCATATCTAAATCCATGTTGTAGATGTTTGTATGTCTGATATATGCTAGAGTAAGATGACTCAGCATTCTACGAACCCCCTTACCTGGCTTGCCATGTCACGTGCTCCATGTATTTTCGATGATTGACCATTTGTTTGTTCATGTCATGTGTCTTTTGTGCTTTCGGAGGTATGAGCGGAAAAAAATGGTAGGCCATTGGATGTCCAAGAGGCACATGACACGGCTCCTGAAAAAAACGATCCTCATGACAATTAGTACTGCTATGTTTTTTTTGATTTTATTATTGTTATTATTGGGAAAGATTCATTTTGATCACGGTTTGGAGAAGCCATGTCACGTGCTTCTTTGATCTCCCAGGGCCTGCGTAGAGAATTTGAGCACTCATACTTGAAATCGATTATTGCAAACTGATTCAAACTATCTTTATGTCAATCTAATGATTGTTAATCAAACTTAGTTTTGCATGATTGCAGTTGATTACTTTGGATTAGATTCTCATTGTGTTTGACAATGCTTAAGTGAAATCGAATATCATTAGTCAAATCTGATTATTTTTTCGAGGAGCCATGTCACGTGCTTCTTGACCTCCAAGGGCCTGCGTAGAGGATTCGGTTCTTCATGATTGAAGCTGATTTGTTCTTAAATCTAGGTTGGTTCTTTTGATTTATCTTTAATTGAAATTGGCATTGAGTTAGATTATTTTCATCATGAACGAAATTTGATGTTTCATAATTCAAATTGATAGTTTCAGATCGATTTTGGATTACTAGTAAATTAGAAGGTTGTTGATTGTTGTTGTTTTCTTTTGAAACTGAACTCAGAAAGGTTTAGTCGAAAAAACATCTAAATTGCTTTTGATTATTAGTAATTAATTCAATTCGATTTTTAATTTGATTTTATTTTTTATTGAATTTGACTACTAGTAAGTTTATTTTTTTCGTGATCAGCATTGTTTATTTTCTATTGAATTTAATAATGTTAAATTGACATTTGCTTTCATTAAGTTTGATCATGTTTGAGCCAATTTAATACTAATTGAAATTGCATTTTTTTACTTGCATTTGATTTTGTGTTTTAATTTTCAATGGAATTAGACCGAGCTAATTTTTAGTCAACTCAAATTCAATCACTAATGATCCAAACCAAATCGCTCTCATCAGTTCAACTTCAACTAAGAACAATCAAACTCAACAAGCTCAATTAGAAATGAATAACTATAACCTTGCAAATTTACACAACCGGACCTCCATCGTTTCAGAATGCAAAATTGATTTAACAAGTTGGAGGGTCCATGTCATGTTTCTTATGGGCCCCTCTAGGCTAAGGCAGAAAAGATTGCTCAGCACTTTTAGTAAGATAAGCCAGATGACTTGTAACTAAGAGATGAGTTTTCAACGTATTTCCATGTCATGTGCGTGTCATGTGTTGATAAATGAAACAGCATTTTTGCCTAGTCATGTCATTTGAGCTATGTCAACCAAGGGTGAAACTCTGGGGCTTGTGGACTTCGACGAAGCAACGGATCTAATCAAGGGCGTGCGGAAAGCGTTGCCGAACTATTGCATGTGCGACTTAGCTTGTTACCTTTGCCTTGCTAGGCCAAGCAAAGCCTAGTATATCATCATATTCAGATGATCTTCATGAGCGGTTACGTGAAGGATGCAACTACTTCTGTTGTGACTTCTTTGGCGGATGCTTCCGCTGGGGAACATTATCTTGATATGATCGCGCGGGGAATTACGTAGTCCAACCGATCTTGTTGAGCAACTGCTTGGGCGATCAGAAGCGCAATGACGTTACGCAGCAGCTCTTTCAGAAGAGAATGGTTGAAGATTTACATAGCCAGTGGAATTCTTGGAGATGCCATCGGTCAAGCTCGATGGAGATGAGGCGCTTTCGCCATGCTTTCCTGGCCAGTCGCAGAATCTGCGAAGGTGATCCAGTGATGGGTCGGAAGCTGGCCGAAATCTGTCGTGCTTTGCCGGCCTCTCGTGCTCCAATTCGACCTACCAAGCGAGTCAGGAAGAAACAGCAACCTCAACACCTGAGCACCGAAAGAGGCGGTTCTCCTCGACGAGGCCATTCATTTCACTTATGGCAAGCCTCTCGAGCTGCAACGCCTTCACGCCAGCCCTTGCGAACCGTGCGCAGTCAAAGTAATCAGATCATTTCCCACAAGACTGCAGGAAAACAATATACAGACTTCATCCACGTTTTGACCACGCCACAGAGACCGCCCGTGGGCCTCATATCCGGTAGAAAGAGTCAAGCGGTCGAAAGATCATGGATTTTTCTTGCGTTCCTGCTTGTGCTTGTGCTGCTGCTTCCCGTCGGGGGGACTCGAAGCCTGAAGAATACCCCAGACGCGGCCGCAAGGAAGGCAGGAAACCCCGCGGGCAGGAATTCCCGTGGGTTGCTGTGGTTGTAGTTGTAAAATGTTGTGGTGCTTGTTGAGAGTGCTTGTTGAGAGTTTGTAGTCAAGCGGTCGAAAGATCATGTGCGTCCTTTCGCATATTTGCTACAGAAGCTTGTATAGAGGTAGGGTGGCATGTCATGTGAGTTACTTTCTGTGCGTATGAGCCTACCATGTTGCCAGGCGGAGAACAGTAGTTAGCAAAGATGCAGAATTCCTTTCTAGAGGTAATTTGAATGCTGTTTTACAGCGCGCTTTTATTTCATAGAAATTCGTGCAAGAATGTTTTGAGAAATGAATCAGATTCCCTTTTTCTTTTTTCTGGCAATTGAATTGATCGGCGACTTTTTGCGAGGGGGAGACTGTGATGGCGACGACATCGCCATCACAGCAAACACAAAGCTGGCGAGCTTCCTAAAAGCAACAGCACGTCACTGCCCGAACGCAAAGGCCCTTCAGACCAGGACACAGAAAGAGCTCCCAGAGAAGCCTCCGGACGCCTGGGAGGTACAAGGCTCCGCGCAGGAATATTTGCGGCGCGTCTTCCGCGTAGCGACGCTCAAAGTCCGCGGGCAAGCTACAGCATTCGCTGAAATTGGACAGGACAGGGTTCAACGAAGTGTAGGGTAGCTGCAGATGAGTCCGAATCCATGATTGCACGGGCGTGTAAATAGAATCGTTGCAAATCAGTTTGCAAGAGTAGTGTTGGGTTGTGATAGGGGCGGTTTTAACGTTTAGTCATTGATGGATGTCATGCTTGTTTTTTGTCAGCTGATTTCTTGGTTCGAAAGATTTGAATTTGATAGCTTCGGTGCAGTTTGCGCGTGGTGAAGCTTGAGACAAAGCAGAGTGTAGCAATCGCGTTAAGAGCTTACGCAGAGCTTGGCGCCTTCGCCCGTGGCATCCCAAGGAGAGGAGACCTTCGCCGTCCGGAGTCCCAAGAGCGAGCAGTAAAAAGACCGCTGCAAAAGGAGGTTTGCTAGGTCCCGCCCTCACTACTGCCATCATTCAAAGTGGTGTGGTGTGGCGTTTGTGCGGGGGCATGCCTGCCAGCACCCTTGGCGCCGAGCTGAGTCTGGATCTTGGCGTTTGCGTTCCAACAGCCGAGGATGTCGCTCCCGCCGCTTTCGCGCGGGAAGCCGTTAGCAGTTTCGCTACCATGAGCAAAGCAGACGCCGGTGCCCGTCCAAGAAACGCCACAGTCGCAGGTGTGGAAGCATTTGGCAGAAGCAGAGAGCCGCTCGGTCAATCAAAAGCCTTCGCCTTCCAACAGTGACAGCGAGGACCAAGAACAGTTACCCTGTGCCGCAACTGACCGCAGGTCCATTCCTGTGAGCGAGCATTATCGATCAGCCTCGCTCAGTCCGGAACAAAAAAGACAGCCCCATGTTGCGACCGGACGGGTCGGTCTCATTGGCAACCAAACACCGCTAGCCGTGAGATTCCATGTTCTTGTTGGTGGTTCTTCCCTGATTATTGAACATGATTGACCATTCTGAACCATTTGCTGTCATCAATGTTCAATATTCACCATGAATCTGTTATTCGCAACCATCGTGCGCCAAAAAAGGAATTACATTTTGCAAGTCCTCGTGTGATTGTTGGCTTCAGCGGTTATTAATCAACATGAGCCAGCCACTAATGGTTAATTTACGGTGATCAGCCATCATTGGCTGGGAATTTCTTACACGGGTCATTGATGGTGGCAAGTGTTGTTTTTCCTTCCGTTGGGGTGTCGTCGCGCGGTTTTTTGTCGGGAATCAGAGGGGGCTTGCGGTTTCGGGAGCTTGTTTCGCTGACTTGTGCACGCGGTTGTGATGGTTGTCATTGTCCGTCATAGAAGTTTACTTACAGTTGTCATCCTTCATCACAGAAGTTGTCATCATGTCAGAGCCATTGTCATCGTTTCAGAGAAGTTGTCGTCGTGTCAGAACAAATGCCATCGTTTCAGAGAAGTTGTGTATGTTTTTAATTAAAAATGTTATCCTTCCATAGAAATTGTCATCGAAGAAGGATTTATGATTAATTTTTGGGTGGAGACCGGGTTGGGGGGGGCAAGGTTGGATTGTTGTGGACTATTTGAGCGCGTTCTTTTCGACTTAGATGTGTGAGTAGGTTGATCTTTTTCTCGCGTCGCAGTCATTGAATCATTATGTGCGTTGGCGATAGTGAGGTTGATCATGTGGGTGACACTGGGGATGTGGTTGATGATGCCGTTGTTGTATTGCTGAAGTTGATGACGTTATTGGGTTGATGATGTCGGTACACTTCCGGTGAGATTGCGCATGATTGACTTAGGGGATCTGCCAGCAGTTATGGCTGACATTTTTACAAACATGAACATGACTGTCACTATAGCCATGGTTGCTGAAACACATAGAGATGAGTGCTGGTGCTAGTGGTGGCAGAGTTACGTCCAAAAATGATAGGAGAGGGCCAAGCTACAATTGCCCCTTAAACCGACGATCAAAAAAATTTTTTTGTCGATACGACATCCGAACACGGCTTCATTGCCACATCCACCTGGCACCAATACTTTCCAGGAACAAATCCGAAAAAAACCATAGAAAAATAACAGAGAGGCACAATCCACTGAAAAAACCAAAAGCAAAACACGCATATGTGCCAAAAGGCCAACGGCCACAGGCAAAGGGACCATTGTTTTGGTTGGTTGTGCAGCTATGCACAGGTATGCCCTATTTTTGGAATTGTTCATTATGAGCAACCCGTTATGCATCAGTCAAAACACACTAACATTTACATTGCCGATTTGAACAGATTAAAACCTTTTGTAATAAATCGATATTTTGAAAAGTGAAACACTCATCTTCCACTAGCATCAATTTAACCAATTCAACCAGTTTGACCACTCATTGCAAAAAGCATCAACCAACCAAATCAACCAATTTGCAAAACCATTCACCAACTATTCGCCAACCAGCTGAGGTGTGGTGCCCCTTGCGCAGAGTGGGTGCGCTGATTGGCAAAGCAGGCGCGGCCTGCCTTGGCCTGCCATGACTCTGAATGGTGCACACCGTTTCGCGATTTTACATGGTTGATCACGGGCATTGAGTATTTTTCATGGGGGATTCTAGTGATTAGTGAGACCAATCACCAACAATGGGTTGGTAGCGATTGATGGTGACAAGTGGTCAATTTTTTTAAACGGAGGGTTTCCAGGGTTTTTGGTCAGAAACTCCTTTGAGTCCCCCTGTGCGTCCGAGCGTTGTTTGGTGCACATCCACCAGCAGTTTTGCATAGACCACCGAACCTGGACAATGCCAAAATGCACCTCAGAGAGGTCAGATGAAGATGTTGGAGGTGTCAGAATAAACATCAAATGAACATGTCAGGGCAGATGCCTGACACAGATCGTGAACAGTCAGATTGCGTGACAAAAAACATTGATCGTGAAAAAACATGATCAAATGAACATGTCAAAAAACATTGATCGTGAACAGTCAGATTGCGTGTCCGGGTTCCTTTCAGAAGATAGATACATACACTGTACCGAACACAAGCCAGACGAATTGCCAATTCATGTGTCAGCCATTTTTCTGGATTGTGTGCCTGTAGGTGTCTCCTTGGGTGTGTCCAGATCAAATCTCAAAAGGATCCGGTAGATAATGCATTTGGATGATGTATCAGATCCAAATCGTTCCCAATTTTTCCGGCATATGGCAATTCAGTTTTCGTTCAGCTATCTATGTACATAGCATTAAAAACATTTACACACTTATTTCACAACACATGTATACAGATATATGTATATATATATAGATATGTAAATATTTTTTAATATATTGAGATATATATATATATAACCATTTATTTGGTGTATATGTATATATATATATATATATCAATATTTTATCGATGAATATATTTTAATATACATACAAGGGTATGCACATGTGTATGAATAGATATCCTGTACACATCCACGTGGATACGCCAATGGTCAGAGATGGGTGGCCAGCTGAATTCGCAGGTGCCACCATCATCTCGCTCCGCAAGGAGGGCTCCACTGGGGGTGTGGGTTGGAAGCGGCCACCAGGGGGCCACCATCACGTGCGGCCGTTCATGGGGTGAACCGGTGAACCAGTCAGGTGGTTACAACTATTTTTAGTGAAAATGGTGGTGTAGGTGGTTTAGGTTCACTATGTTTAGTGAAAATCATTCCCAACAGATAGCTATATGGTGGTTTCTCAGAATAGGGGTAACTCTGGGAGCGATGGGTTAATATGAGTCATCCCCCAAAGTTATGGTTGATCTATTACCATAAATTATTGATAGTGGATTATTTTTTGGGGGTACCCGTTATTTTGAGAAACCAGCATACATATGCACCCCACTAGCATATCTAGCCTTCAGATTTTGAAAAGCACAAGCAGTCCATGCATACTTGCAACATCATGGACTTGGCTTGCACTTGGCGAGCTCTTCTCTTCACTTGCCCCAAACCTGACAGGTTAAGATTCCACAAATCCAAAACCCTCGAATCTGCCAGTGAAGCGGAGGATTCGATCCAGTCTCCATGCCAGGATACGGGTGCCTCCGTGGAGGTTGATAAGACAGACACGGGGAAGGAGCCAAGACAGGCGCGGCGCCGCTGGAACCGTAGAAGATTGGGGTCCGATGCTGGGCTGACCATCACTCCAACCAACCGCCAGGCGGCCGCAGGTGATTTGCCTTCAAGAATGGATGGGGGTTGTCAATGGATCTGCGACTACGCATCATGCCGAGCAATTTATTCCATGGCAGTTGGGGTCAACGTGCAATCTCTTTCCCCACGATGGGTTGTGATGTTTAGCCATGGAGTGCCCCTGGTCGGGGCTCTGTTGAAGCCTGCGGAGCCCTGTTGATGGTTTTCTGTGTTGCGATCGTGGTGTGATTTTGGAAGAGATTTGGGATGATTTGGTGAGCATGGGATAGCATGGGTGAGTGTGACTCAACCAACCTGGTTGAGCTTTTGATTGCAAAAGCGCAAGCAGCTACGATTCTGACACTGTTTGTGTCTCAGCAAAAAAGTCCTAAGTTTATCCTGATCATCCGTTCGCACCAATAGAAAACCCTGCTTGGCCTCGCCAAGCGTGTAGATTCCTCAAATGAGGTTTCTGGGTGGCACTATCAGGAGATTGTATATATTACCATTACAAACCACAAGTAATTGCTTTACTAGCATGCATGAACGATCATGAACCATTATCAACTATCATATATTGGAAAGGGACCCGTCTGTGCACGCGGAAAACGACTCATCTGTGCACGCGGAAAACGACTCATCTGTGCACGCGGAGCCTTTGGTTGTGGCAGGCGTGGCACTTTGAGTACATGTAGTCGTCCTGCATGTGCTTTCCGCACTGTGAATGGAACATCAGCTGATGGTCAGATCTCTTGCCATTGTGACTTTGTGTGGCAGGCGTGGTACTTTGAGTACATGTAGTCGTCCTGCGTGTGCTTTCCGCATCTTTCCGCAATGTAAATGGAACATCAGCTGCTGGTCAGATGTGTTGCCATTGTGACTTTGTGTGGCAGGCGTGATACTTTGAGTACATGTAGTCGTCCTGCATGTGCTTTCCGCACAGTAAATGTAACATCAGATGATTGTCAGATGTCTTGCAAGTGTGACTTTGTGTGGCAGGCGTGATACTTTGAGTACATGTAGTCGTCCTGCATGTGCTTTCCATAGAAAGACCCCATGTCCCCATGCCCCCATCCCCCCCTAAACCCCATGTCCCCATATCCCCTGTCCCCAATGTTAACCCTAAATGGTGAAGAGCAGCCTCTCCATAGAAAGACCCCATGCCCCCTTCCCCCCCTAAACCCCATGTCGCCATGTCCCCTGTCCCCAATGTTAACCCTAAATGGTGAGTGTTGACCCTAACTGGTGTGCGCAGATGAGTCTTTGGTGTGCGCAGATGAGTCTTTGGTGTGCGCAGATGAGTCTTTTGGTGTGCGCAGATGAGTTTTTTTTGGTGTGCGCAGATGAGTTTTTTTGGTGTGCGCAGATGAGTTCCTTTCCATATTGAATTATCAACCATCAAAGAACCATCAGTGAACTATCATTACCATCATCAACTATGATAAACTATTATCAACTATATATCATGATCTTTTATCAACTTACTATATAGAATAGTGGATCATGACGAAGCATCCGTCACCAACCATACTGTCACCGAGCCAGTTGCAGTAACCAGACCAGCAATCATGACCAATCACTACAAACCATATCAATTATCACTGACCACCATTGGCCATTACCAACCACTGTCAACCACTATCAACAAGTATCAACCCTCCAACCACTATCAACCACTATCAACATGATCAACCACTACTAACATCACCAGATCAACCATGACCAATCACCATCCGCTTGTCCCGGCCGCGTGTCCAGGTAACCGTGTCCGGATCGCCGGCCCAAGTCAAGGTGGCACTGGACCGGTCGCGCCCTCGGTTCACCAAGTGGATGCTTTCGTGGCTGGTGAGTATAGGTGGGGGGTTGTCATGGTTTTGGGTGGTGATTATGATGGCTGATAAGTATATAGCCATCCTGGAGTATAGATAGAATATAAAATTGGACCGTCCTCAACAGGTAAATGGTTATTGACCATTGGGGATATTCTATCTACTCCAGGATGATTATAGCTGGTTATGAATTTGTGGCTTTGTTCAGCAATCATACAACTATTGATCAGCACGATTGTTGTTAATCATGCCATAGAACTATCATTCATTCACTGGCTTTCTTGTGGTATGGTCAAAGTGTACTGGTGTTGCCTATCAGCTCGTGAAAGTACAGCTGGTCAAAGGTTTGCTATTCGCCAATGATACAACTATTGATCAGCACGATTGTTGTTCATCATAATTACCATAGAACTATTTTCCTACCATAGAACTAGCATGCCATAGAACTAGCTGTTTTCATAGTTGTTAATGAATCAGCATGCCATCGAACTATTGTTCATTCACCAGCCGTAGTTACGACCCTCGAAGATGTCAACAACGAACTGGCGATTCCCCTGGTCTTCGCAACCCTGGGGGTTGATCACCGGGGCCCGTATGGTTCGTGTCGATGGAGGAGGCCTCGCCATTCTGCCGTTCGTGTAGCGTAGACATGTGGGGAGTTTGGAAGGTGAGAATTGCGCAGGAAACTGAGGGATAATCGCAGATGATAAGATTGATATTCACCAGTTTGATGCTAAAACTCACCATGGTATTCCTTTCAAAAAACTGAACGTTACAAGCCATTCGGATACGTGCCTCGCTGACGAGTGGATCACCATACCATTTTCTATTTTTTCATTATCAGTTACTCGCCTACCATACCAACTAAAATAGGTGAATGCTGAATGGTTGATGCAAATATATGCAAATCATGCCATCTCAAGCAAGTGAGATTGAAGGAACGAAGCATCACTTGCTTGGTACTAGCAGGTATTGCTACTAGCAGGTAGTGACTAGCAATTACTTGATCACTATATGACTATATGCTACTGATCACTATTGCTCAAAGTATCATTGCTAGTGACAGTATTGCTACTATCATTACTTGGTCACTATTGCTACTGATCACTATTGCTTAGTCACTATGCTGCTAGTGACAGCATTGCCACTAGCAGGAAGTCCACCCTGTCGTTCACCGTATTCCAACTCTTCTTTTCCTAGTCCCATGGAGCAGACCGCGCGCTCAGTATCAACGACATCATCGAAAACGACGATCGCCGACCCCAGGGCAGGCGTCGCTATTCAAGGCCGCTTGCTGGATCAGTGGGAGATGAACTGCTTGAATTAGTGGCTGATGAGCTGGTCAAAGATGGTAATCACATGTACTCACTGATATGCTGGTTATTAGTGAGAAAGTCGTTAGATGATTAGTGCTCAGAAAAATCAGTATGACCAATAACCAGTATCCATGCGTTTAGATGGATATTCACGGTTCATGAATCGCTTGAGGATTGAAATCCATGGTGAATGGTTGATCAGCGAATGGGTTTCACCATGGAGTCTTCATTTTTGTGGTTCGCGCCCAGCTCAGTTGCGCGGCCATGGTAAACATGCAGATCTCAGTAGGATTCCTCAGTGCTGCGATTCCTCGTTTTAATGGTGAAGATAGTGAAGGTGCCATCCTCGCCCTTGGATGACCATTGTGTGAGTCGCTTGAGACCAGCAGATCAAACGCCTCACGTTTCACACTACAAATCCATGGTGCCATGGAAAGTGCTGCAGGTCCAAAGTGTTGAACCGCCCCCCTGATGGAAAGACTTTGGTCTCAACCCAGCAGCTGTTTCAAGGCTGTTCATCTGGCGAGAGACCTGATGTTCATGGCTTCCAACTTTCCTGATCAGTGGCAGCACTGTTTGCTCAAGCAGAAGCCAACCTCCAACCATCTTCAGTCGGAGTTGATGAGCCATCATCAATCACCAAATCTCTGCATTCAGTTGGTCATCAAAAAAAGAACCAGCGCATGAATGGCCACCCCACACACCTTGGGTGTAGCATGTTGTAGCTATGGTTAACCGTGACAAATGATGGCTATGAATGAAGCATCATGAACCAGCAGTTTACCATCAGCACCAAGCTGATCATGGTAAATCAACTTTGACAGCCATCAAATAACCACCTCTAGAAAGCTACCAGTGACCAATTTCAAAGAACCACCACCAATGACCATCATCAATTAGTAATCATCAACAAATGCTTGTCTATTGCTGGGGTAACCATCATCATCACCATTATTTACCATCATCAACCTATCAATCAACCATAATTTGCCATCATTACTATCATAACTCCATTTGGATGGAAAATGTGGATGTTTAAAACTTATACCATACTAAAAGTAACCATCACAAATCACAAGCAAGGTAACCATCACCAATGAGCATCATCATTTAGTGAACATCAATAAATTCTTGTCTATCATCATCAACTAACCGCCACTAATAACAATCACTAACCATCACCAATAGTAACCAATAGCAACCACCACCAATAGTAACCAATAGTAGCCATCAACCAATGAACCCTTGCCCCAACCATCACTCCTACCCATCACCCATGAGCGCATCCCCACGGTCCCGGTTCAGCGGCCGCCAGGTCCAGGTCGAGATCCCGCAGTCCGCCGCGGGCGCCGCCGGATCCCTACTCGGCGCCAGGCGGAGCTGTGACCTGCCAAGGAGGAATCACAAGGGTGGGGTGGTGATGGTGGATGAGTCGGTTCTTTTTGGTAGATGGCATATGAATACTACATATTGATATATAAATATTTTAGTATGATATTATAGATATGAATATAAATACAGATTTCAAAAATGATATGAATATAGATATGAATGTGAATATAAATACATATAAGTATGAGAAATTACGATTGAAATATAAGTGATAAGTATTGAAAAGTATATATTTCCAGGTTGGTGATGGTTTAGAAGCTGGTAAATAGCTATGGCTAAGAAGCTGGTGATCCAAGAATAGTAGAACATACAAAGTGTATCTAAGTGCAATATTGCAAATATTGGTTCGTTGATGGTCAATAAGCTGATTGATGGCTAATGACTGTTGATGATGGTTAATATGCTTGTTGTGGATGGTTAGGGTTGATAGGTTGATATGTTGAAATGTTGGACCAATGGGTTAGATTGCTAATTTTTGACATGTTTTTATCAAGCACTGGACAAGATTCAGCGCCCGAGCCCCTGACGGTCGGGGTCAAGTGAGCAATGACTAATAAGGTCCCAACACA
The DNA here is from genome assembly GCA_009767595.1 of Symbiodinium kawagutii. Classification (NCBI taxonomy): domain Eukaryota; class Dinophyceae; order Suessiales; family Symbiodiniaceae; genus Symbiodinium; species Symbiodinium kawagutii. The sequence continues at coordinate 88,370 of VSDK01016039.1, forward strand.
GACGGCTCCTTGAGCAAAACAACATAAAGATCAATTGAATGGCGGTCAGTGGTTTGATTTCTTTTTTGTACTGTAGTATTCACAACTGGGTGGTTGGGTGACAGGCGTACTTTTCATGTGAGGCTGAAACCAGTAACCAGATTCAGCATCAATGCTTACCACTACCAGGTGCCGGTCCACATGCAGATCCCTGGCAGGTGCACCGCCTCCAGCTGCCTACCCACCGCCTGCCAGTCATCCAGGGTGGCCAGCTGGCGTGCCGCCTTCCTATCCTCCGCCACCGCCGGGCTATCCCGGGTACCCTCCGAGCACAGGACCTGCTGGTGCACCTCCCAGCACTGCGCCAGGTGCTCCTCCCCCACCACCGGGCTACCCAGGCTACCCACCTCCGGGCTATCCGCCGGAGTACCCGCCCTACCCGGGCTATCCACCGGGAGCACCACCGGGCTATCCACCAGCATATCCACCGCCAGGCTATCCCCACTACCCGCCACCAGGGTATCCACCACAAGGCTATCCACCACCAGGCTATCCCCCACAGAGCTATCCACCACCTGGACCTGGTCAACCGCCAGGAGGTCAATCATATCCACCACCATCCCCAGGTCAAAGCAACCCATATCCACCATATCAACCACCGGGCACCTCCAATCCTCCCGGCTACCCTCCAAGTGCTTCACCTCCTCCCAGCCAGCCACCACCTTCCGGCCCGCCACCTGCGCTGCCACCTGCAGGGCAGCCACCGCCTCCGGGGCAACCTGGCTATCGCCCTCCTGGGGCTTATGGAGGAGGGTATCCTGACCCACCAGCTACGCCCAGCTACCCAAGTGGTGCACCACCCAGCTACCCTCCCAGTGCCGAAGGGGCGCCGCCACCGTGAGGGAGCTCAAACTCTTTGTATTTGGTGTATTGGTGGGTCGAAGTCTTTAATGTACCAAACCAACTCATTGAAAAATTGGGTTTGTCCAGTCAAATCGACATCAGTCAAATGGCGGATTGTGTATGGAATGCTTCCTCAATGGCATGCGATTGCTCAATCCACGATTTTTGCGAGAGTAGCAATCTTCAGCCTCAGGCAATACCCTCCGAGCCATAATCCGTATGCACCTCCTCCAGGTACGAGTTTGGGGGTGTGGCAGTTGTCAGCAGGTGTAGTTGTTGTGGTCGTTTGATGTCAATGTTGTTGTTTGTTGTTTGTTAATGGTTGTTTGTTGTTTGTTGTTGTTGTGTTAGAAGTAGAAGTAGAAGAGGTAGTAGTAGTGATAATAATAGTAGTAGTTGTTGTAGTTGTGATTCTGAGCATAAACAATTAGATTGCAAGTTGACTTCGGAGCTTCATTGATGTACTGCAAATTGCTGTCTCATGCTGTGCCCATGAGCGGCTGCAGGAATACGGACGTTCTCCATCCCGATTATAGTAATTCATTATCTTTGCGTCTTGATTTTGTCACCGACCAAGCTTCTTTTCAAACCGACGACACTTTAAGAAAGGGATCGCTAGTTAACTTTATACTTCTACTTGACTATTGGTCATGATGATGGATTGTTGGTCATGATGATGGTGATGATGTTGATGGTCAATATTCTTAGTTGTGATGATTAAATAAGATGATGACAACGGCGCGTTTCTGGTCATGCAATTGATAGCTGGCAGCAATGCCTACAGGAGCACCAACAACAAGAACAATAAACAAAATAAGAGGACCGGCACCACAACCAGCAACAAGGTTGGAATTCAACAGAAATAGTCCACTGACAGTGACCAGCGTGACTAATACTGGCTGATAGTTGAGCAAATGTTTATAATCATGCATGCTCATCAGCCCATCATGGACCAATCTGAAATGGTTTTACAATACACTCAAATATACCAAATCACCATTGGAGAACCATTGGCATATACTCAGATATACTCAATTACACATCATCATTATAAAACCCTCAAATCAGAACCAGGTTCGTTTATATGAGATAATACCCAGTGATGTAACATTAAACCATCAAACCTCTAATCCAAAACCATTAAACCATCATTCAATATCTTCTAGTCTCAAACCATCGAAATCACCAGGTTTGTCATATGCACCTCATCCAAAACCATCGCAATCATTATAAGAAAAAACCATCAGAATCATTGTAAAAATTCATCAAACAACCATCAAAAAATCATCAAAATCATCAGCTCCCAGCGCCGAACAGCAGCGCTTTTCAGGCCCTGCCGGTGCACCTGGGAGTTATCCTCCTCCAGCGGGGGATCCTGGAGCAGTGGAGCACTGCTGATCCATGACCTGCTCTGTCAGAGTCATCAGGGTAACTTTTGGAGCATGTATTGCTTGAAATGTCAATAATGATTCGCTGGCTGGTGGTTTGATTGGCAAATGATTAGTGGTTGGTGGTTTCAAGCATTTTTTTTATTTTCCCCAGTAGTTATTAACAAATGGGTGGTTGACTAATATTTTTCATAGCCGTTGAAACCACCAACCGGATGAGTAAATGTCACAATGATGACAATGTTTAGTAATGGTGATTGATGCTTCATTTTCTGTTTGACAATTGTTTAGATCTCAGAATAGTTACTAAACATGCCAGTGAAATGAGAGCCAAGCAACAGTAAATTCACCCTCTCGGGTTGCTGAACCACCCACTCGGGTTGCTGAACCGTCACCCAACTTCGGGCCGCATATCGCTTGGGAAAGAAGACATGTAAATATAATGATAATGATTAGTAAATGTCAATATGATGATGATCAAAAGTGGTTGACAATGGTTTAGAGCTTTAAGAATGATGAACGATGGCAATAATAGCGGTTTCTAATGGTAAATATGGTTAGTCAGCATGGGTGTTTCTCGAAATAAGGGTACCCGTAAATCATCCTTTATTAAGCATTTGTAGTGATAAATCAACCATTTTTAGGGTTCCTTTTAAGAAATCACCAAATATTTCTAACATGATCCCACCTTCCATTGATTTTTGGGTAGCCACTTATAGAACAGGCTTTCGACCTGTTTCGATGAAACCAATTGTGTACTGTAACATGTTCAGGCATGATGCAGTAGTACTGTCTACAAATTGTGTATTTCGATGGTTGCGAGTACACACGGCAACTACGGATAGGGCACTTAATCATGACTATTACTGTAAGTGGTAGTGGTCAATAATGGTCAATGATGGCCACAAAGTGTGCTGCTGTCCCATGCTGCCATGGCACTTCAAATCTTGGTTGAACCGACCCAAATTGACCCACTGAGCTTGCTTTGTAGTATTCATGCTATTCTCATATTTTTCCCCTAGTGCTTGCCCATCAGCGAATCACTGGTGCTTGTGTTTCCTCATTCTCCCTTATCATGCATGATGACAGCCTACCATCATAGATGAGTTGCGTGAGTTTTCATAATGGCTGTTCCAAACGGCAACTTATCTTCGCTTTATTGATTCATGGAGATGGTGGCTATAGACTCCTTAATAAACCCTTCTTTTTTTCGGCGGTACAGCTTTGGGGAGGTTCACCTACAACCCCCTCATTGATTGGAGTGAGCCCAGCCGCCGTTTAGATGGCTACTGGGATGCCCCTGGTGATGAGCCAGCAAGTGCGGCTGATTGAGCTATAATTCTACAACACGGGATAGACAGGCAATTTCCATGGCAAACAAGAACCTTTCAGCTACAACAAGCGTGAAATGTCCAATATTGTGCAGAGAAGTGTGCATAAACCATCATAAACTCTGGGACACTGTGCTATCACCTGATGTAGGGTACCATCACCATGGTCACATCTGCTGATGCAACCCCTTGAACCACTGGACCAGGGGTCGTGCCACCCAGGATCCTCGTAGCGATCCTCGCGACCCTCGGGGCCCGGCCCCTGATGGCCGGCCGTGGGAGAGCCAAGCGAAGCTTACAGTCGCTCGCGTAGCCGGTAGGGTCAGTTTGTACCAGTGGATTGGGCGTATCCAGAAATGGTGGTACCCCTCAACCATCTCCAGCCATGATTCAGAGGGTAACCAACCAGCGGGTACTGCACATCATTTAATGGACTAGGCCAGTGATTGTAAAACGAATGGATCAGAAACTGATGTTTGCGTCAGCTGTGTACCATTCAATTTGGTTAGCTTCAAAAGTTGATCAATGACAGTTGTGGGAAGAACACATCATTATTCAACAATAATGTCAGTGAGCATTGAAATTAATGATCAACTGCTAGTAGTATAATATTGATGATCAAGAATAGTAGTAGCAACTATGCTCAGTAAAAGTGCTGACAAGAATAATACTGACTGCTATTCTTGAGAATGATAATGACCACCATGATGAGAATGATTCCAGTACTAGTACTAATCAGGACTACTACTGATAATAAGTACAGTACTATACACGCCACTTCACGAGTACTGGCTTCAACAATGAGTATTAACAGGAGTATCGTGATCACCAGCAGTACCCCTAATTTTGAATCATTTTCTATTCCGTATCCATTACGATTGATTATCGGCAGTACCCCCCAGTAATCATGGGAATCACCAGTTCTACTATTGATAATGAGCAGTACCATGATTTTTGAGAGTGGTTCCCATGATCATATTCATGATTGGCCATGATTGATTGATAGTGAGTAGCTCCCCTAATCAATAATATCCTTTTCATTGAGTTCATGAGTTAGGGGAGCTATGATTTTGAGTAGCTCCCCTAATCAACAATATCCTTTTCATTGAGTTCATGAGTTAGGGGAGCTACTGTATGATTTTGAGTAGCTCCCCTAATCAATAATATCCTTTTCATTCAGTTCATGAGGCAGGGGAGCTATGATTTTGAGTAGCTCCCCCAATCAATAATATCCTTTTCATGAATTTGACCCATCATTGAGTTCACCAGTCCCTTCCTCAGGCCGGCCTACTACCCACCCGAGTATGGAGGTGCCGGTTGCAGATGGAGATCGTTATGCACAAAGATGCGCTTATGTACTCGCTGTATATGTAAATTGTAATGTATGTGTAAATAATATGTGACACGGTATGGCAACATATACGGACAGATGTCGTTTTATTATATACACACGGTGATATCAAACACACAGAATTATTCTATTCTATTCTGTTTTGTTCTGTTCTCTTCTCTTCTCTTCTCCTCTCTTCTATTTATTTCCATTCTATTCTATTCTATTCTCTTCTCTTCTCTTCTGTTCTATTCTATTCTATTCTATTCTATTCCATTCTCTTCTATTCTCTTCTCTTCTCTTCTCTTCTGTTCTGTTCTATTCTATTCTATTCTATTCTATTCTATTCTATTCTATTCTATTCTATCATGTCATATTGTACTTTGTTATTATTTTTATCCTGACTGAATCATATCACATCGAATTGTAGTATATGATGGTCTGCAAGATTATATATTATACTGTAGTATACTATATCATGTTGTTTCATATCAAATCATACTTTACTGCAGTATAGTACATCATATTATGGTTTCTTATATTATCATATTATCAAACATGTATCAATTAACGTACTTGCTGAACATGGTCTCGTGAAATATCATCACTCGACAGGTGTGAAGTGTAGAATTCTGTACGTCCTTTCCCCGGACTTTCCCTATCCTTTCCCTGTCCTTTCCCCGGGCTTTCCGTATTGATTTCACGTGTCGCTTGATATCTTAGAGATGATATCAGAATATCCCGATATCCCGTTCACCTTATTCTCAGAAGCTCCATTACTCCAAGGTGTCATTGTCACAACGGCAGTTCACTGTCGGCTGTCAGCCTTTCTCTGCCATCACCTAAGAGTTCATCACTCCCGTGACAAGGTGAAGAGCTATACTGGGCCATTCCAGTTGTAATGGTGACTTGGTTAATGCATGTTCAACCATTGGATCAACCACTATAATAATGATGAAACATTCTTAATAACTTATCCACCAACATTAATCCATTTACTGTTGGCATTCCAGTTTTCCAGTTGGTTCATGTTACAAGCATTGGATTGGATACGGTAGCTGCTCTTGGCTAAGCATTGTTCATGGTCATTGCTGCTGGTTGGTTCAAGCCTTCCAGATTGGTATTGACCATGTTGTTACTGATGATTATTCCCAACCGTTTACCATATATAAACCCCTTTCTGAAGCCATGGGGAACCCTCCAAACTGGTTGGTTTGTTACTATAAATGGTTAATATTGGATGATTGGAGGTACCCCTATTTTGAGAAACACCCACATGTTTGACGATTATTGATCATGCAGTCAGCTTATGATGAATCATATTCGAAACCGCAATGAATCGTTTTGTTATTTACCATCTTTGCATAATACCTATCCAGCCATGGTAACGGAGCATCAACCATTGCTTACTACTAACCATTGTTTTTTTCCACCATCTTCAAAAGTCTCTTTCCGGGCCAAGATACCTTCATAGTTCGAAGATGAATGCTGGTTGGTGGTTTGAAACTTTTTTTCCCTAGTATTACCAAATGATTTGTTGCTTGGTTGACGAATATTTTTCATAGGGGTTCAAACCACCAGCCAGACTGGATGATCGCCATAAGCTTCATGGTGGAATGACGCAACCAGCCATAGACCAGGTGGCCAATCAGGTCACATGACAGAGGATGGCCATAAACTTCTTCAGGAATCGCACCTTTCAAGAACCGGTTGAAAAAGCAGTGGATTGTCGCTTCATGTAAGTAACCGGCCCTGACCGCCAAAAATCGATCAATCTTCATGGCGAAAGCATTGTCGAATTGTGGTTTCTCAAAGTAGGGAACCCCAAAAATGGTTGGTTTATTACTATAGATGGCTGCTGGTGGATGATTTTGGGGGTCCCCTACTTAGAGAAACACCCCAATAATGGTTGACCATCTATCATGAATCATGATCAAGCGCTGTGATTCTGGTTGATTATTGATCAAGGATCATTTTTCATGAATTGCCATTACTTTGATTGCAATTAACTTTTATATCAATTGCCATTACCTCCTTCACCAATAATTATGGATCACTGATAATAATGGTTAACAACAATGGCTCACTAAGACGGCTAATGATTCATGATGGCTTATAGATTGTTACTATATCATAGTTCAACGATTGATTAATCATCCGTACCGCCATCGGTGAGGGCAACAGTAATCAGAGCGACCAATAGTCAGCATTATTACCATCACCGTGAACCATGACCAACGCTGATTCATACTGGGAATCTAGTAACCTATGATTGCCATCACTCGTTTTGGTTAATTAATATTGATCTATCACCCTTGATGATTGCTTACCCCTCGATGAATTCACTATTGGTTCACCGGTGACTCATGGTTCATCCCATTGATTCACCATGGAGTCATCCCATGACTCTCTGGTAAACTACCTTGGCAATGGAAATCACCATATTTAATAAGTACACCTGGGAAACCAGCTATTTCTATGGTGGATTAGTTTCTGATAGGACACCCTGCAAAACCAGCTATTTCTATGGTAGATTGCCAGCTGGTAAATGCTGGTAACAGCTGGTAAATCCACCTCATAGCTGGCAATTTAGTCAGGAACCAGCTATCACCAGAGGCTAATCAACCTACTAGTGGTGGTAATACCAGCTATAGTTAGCTATTAAATGCTCGTGATAGCTATCCAGTGATAGTTGGTAATAGCTATCATAGTATGTAAATGCTGGTTATAGCTGGTATCGGCCAATCATAGTAGCTACCAGCTATCATTTGTGCTCCACCAGCTGGCAAATCCACCATCGCTATCACCAGCTATCAATCATAGCTGTCAGCTATCACCAGCTATCAACCATAGCTATCCACCATAGCTATCACCAGCTATCATCCGCTATGGTTAGTCATCACCAGCTATTCCTAGTGGTTCACCTACTATATGGTGGTTTCTCAAAATATGGGACCCAAAGTTATGGTTGGTTTATTACTAAAAATCATTGTGAATGGATGATTTGGAGGGTCCCTATGGCTTGAGAAACACCCCAATAGTGGTTGACCATCTATCATCCGCTATGGATAGTCATCACCAGCTATTCCTAGTGGTTCATCATGAATTATGATCAAGCAATGTCATTAACCATCCATCAATCCCCTACTGTATGATGGTTTATCTTCTACAGCTGGTATATCCCCAAGCTAGTTGCCAGTTGTTATCCCCTATCATTAACCAGCTCAACCATTGGTTGGTTGGTTATGGTTGATGGTGGCAGTTGCAGGTCCTCCACCGGGCGCGCCTGGCGGTGCGCCCCCCGGCGGAGCTCCGCCGGGAAGTGCCCCTGGCCGAGAGCCTGCGCCTGCGGCGCCTGCGCCCACCAGCTATCCTGGGTGCCATGGGAGGAGCTCCAGTGGTGGACTAACCAATGGTTGACCAAGGTTATATCAACCCAAAGGTTATATCAATATAGGTTGACCAATGGTTAATGGTTGACCAGATGATTACTAGTGATTATATCAACCCAAATCAGTATTGATTGATTAATGATTGTTGAACAACTGACCATGGTTACTAGACATACTTGTGGACTAACCAACGGTTGAGTTACCAAAACACTATGGTTATACTATCTTGGGTGTGACCCATCATTGGTAACTCCAGTTTGGTTGACCAAGATTAGTTCCAGCAAATGATTACTAATGATTTGGTTTGGTTGTTTGGAAAAATCGGACGAACTGGATCAATACAGACTAACTAATGGGGTGAAAAAGTTGGCAAAGACCAGTTTGGTTATTTGTGGGGTGTAAGGGTACAGTTTTATTGATCCACAGCTATACATGGAATATACCGTGGATTGTAATAACATAATTACATCATTGTACAACTATGGTCATAGTCATGTATAAGCATATTAAAAACTATGACATGAGCCAAGATCATAGTTCATTGTTAAATGACGTGATGTAAGCGGTAAATGATTATATTGATAAAACTACATAGTTCACCAAGGTTGTGCTTAGTGCTTAATCCTATGATTGGTCAGTAGCCATATGCAACGATATCAGCAAACTATTCAACTTGTGCTTAACAAGCAGTTGATAGTGGTTGAACAGGTGGTACTCATGGTCACCAAAAATACCACTGAAAGTCCGTGATTCAAGCACGACGGTTTATCATCGTTGATAGTAGCTAGCAATGGTTGAAAAGGAGCTAATAACGACTGAAAAAGATTAGCCGTTAATTGCAAACTGAAACGATTTGTTTCGAATGGTTCATAGTGGTCAATTGTCGCCGGTGTTTTATGATAGGCATGTATCATGATTGAAAATTGCCACTCAACACTGTTTCTTATGAAAGCATAGTGGTTCAAAATTTATATCCCTCACTCATGGTCAATGATTGTGGATGGAAACCACACCACATTCTTGCTGGTTACTGTGGGGGATACTTCAGCTGTCGTGCAGTATTTGGGTTCGCGGGTGAGGCCCACAGAACTTCGCTGTGGGGTAGACACCAAGTAGGACACTCATCAGCCAGAAAATTCACTGATGCACAGGGCTGGGTACATTACCGAAGCCCTTTTTGGAAATCCCTATGTTGCTAAATCATGCAAAATCATGACTAGTTGGTATGTAATGATTGGTCTTAGTTATAGTTTCAGCACCCTTCAGCAAATTCCTCATGTTGCTAAATCATGATCAGTTGGTATAATCCCTTATGTTGCTAAATCATGATCACTTGGTATGTAATGATTGGTCTTTACCAAACCTTTTATGTTGGTAAATCATTACTGTCGCTAACCCCAGTATGTCGGTAAATCATTTTACAATTTAAAACCTTCGTGTTTGGTGACATCATGATGTTGCCGACCCTTAGAAATTTCCTCTCAATTGGCCTTAGTAATCCTTAGTGATTGGTTGTTAGTATAACATCATTACTGATCATAACTTGATTAGTGTTAGCATAACATCATTACTGATCATAACTTGATTAGTGTTAGCATAACATCATTACTGATCATAACTTGATTAGTTAACCATCATTGGTATTGGTAAAGGTTAACCATCATTAGTTAACCATCATTAGTTAACCATCATTACTTAACCATCATTACTTAACCATCATTCCTTAACTTCCCACTTTGACCTTCACCCTTTCTACGTAGGGCACCCACCATGTTGCTGCCCCACGGCCCTCAAGATCAGGCCGCCACCCGAAGAACGGCAACGAAGTTCTGGCCGCCGCAGGTGGGAACGATGGCCGAAAAGGAATGGTTGGTTTATTGCTATAGCAGTGGACCAGATATTTATTGTATGAATATGTATGAACCAGTTATATGGTTGATTAACCAGTTATAATGGCAATAATAATGGTAATAAGCAGTTATAATGGTAATAACCAGTTATGATGGTAATAAGCAGTTATAATGGTAATAACCAGTTATGATGGTAATAAGCAGTTATAATGGTAATAACCAGTTATGATGGTAATAAGCAGTTATAATGGTAATAACCAGTTATGATGGTAATAAGCAGTTACAATGGTAATAACCAGTTATATGGTGTATGAACCAGTGATAATGGTTAATGGTTGCTACGACTGGTTGGTAAACTGGTTGATTTGAGGTTTGGTTTGCGAAGCAGTGATGGTAATCATCCAGTTTTTTATCAGTTGTAGTGCAATCGATACATACAAACCAACTATTCCGAGGAACATGTTGGTTTATATTATATCCGATTGTCTATGTCTTCATGATGCCCATAAAGAATCATAGGTGTGACATGTCACGACGAAGTTTTATGCCAAATAGTGCACACTATAGCTGCTTCGTTTCCCTCTGATGCTTGTGAAGTTGGATGGTTATGGATGGCTAGTGGGTACCAGCATTTGTGGATGTTCAACAGTCTCAAGATGAATTCTCTGGGGTTACAGTATCCATAATCAGCCAATATCATCAATTGAACATCACTTATTCATCATGATCAATCATCAACCAGCATTCACATAGCTTCCCAGCCATTATCAACAAGTGCCGAATCAAGGAACAAGGATTGGTACGAGTGATCGGATCGATTCATTGATACTTCTGTGATCGTTTCCTTCTTTAATGGATTTCAAGCGTCTTCAAGCATCGTTAAGCACCATCATTGCCCACCATCATCCATCATCATTCCGAATCATTCTCACCATCATAAACCATCGTCAACTCACCAGTTTTCCACTACTAAACCATCATAAAACATCATAAACCATCAAAAACCATCATTGAACGATCAACTAACCCAACCATTAACCATTATAATTCACCATCATTCCTCATTTAACCATCCTAACCCATCATCAAACCCACCAGTTGATCGGTCGCCGCCCGTGCCAGGCGTCGGCGGTCGAGCTCACCAAGTCGCTCCCGGCGACGACATTGAGGCGCCACCGGTGGCCATGCGCTGGGTGCGCGCCACGTCCATGGCTTGGAAGCATCGATGGCATAGCGAGCTATGGCTTCACCCTGGTGGGTTTATAACCACTAACGATGGTGAATGATAGGGGGTAATAACCAACAATAATGGTGAAACAACTACTATATGGTGGTTATATGGCGAGCTTGGGTCAAGCAGTTCATCAACCAATCTCATGGGGGATAGTAACCAACCATTTTATGGGAAAACAATGGTTATATAATGATAGGGGAACCAGCAGGACTAAGGGTGAACTGACCCACTGCCATATGTGGTTATCAGCTTCAACAATGGTCATGACATGTCAAAATATGCGCCTCGCATGATTCTGTGAGAATATGGTGATTGGACTATTACGTTTACATGTAAAATTTGAGCATTGGGTCCAGTTTTGTAACCAATCATTTGTCAGGAAATGGCATTTGCAGAAAAAACAGTGCATCATAAACCCTTATTGATGCTTATTATATCTTATTATCCCTTATTGTAACCAACCCCGAATTTTCATCGAAAAAGCTGTTACAAGCTTGGAAGGTACTGCTGGGTGGTGTTCCTACCGGCAGGATACCATGACCTGAGCCGGGCAAATCTCCAGACCCAGCCGTTGGTTGGCGGCTGGACGTTGCATTGGGTGGCTGCGGTCGTGGCTGTGGTCGTGGTACAGTCGTCGTAGGTTGTTGTTGTTGTTGTTGTTGTTGTTGTTGTTGGTTGTTGTTGTTGTTCTTGTTCTTGTTGTAGCCTATGGTGCCCTCATTCCAACAGTCGTTGCTGTTTCCTGCGGACTGTGAGCTCTCCAGGATGCTGCAGAAGTTATGACGGGGGTGACGGCATGAGATCTGCGCGGGCGTGGTACGCGTAAAACGATCAGCTGGGAGGAGCTGGCGATGGCATGGGTAGCGTAGCTGGGGATGTCTCGAAACCCGACATGGCATAAGGTCGCCATAGTAATACCCTCTGGTAAACTAACCAGGAAGCCAAAGATCGCCATTTTCAGAGGTAAAAACCAACTATAAATGGTGGATTTCCAGCTTCCAGGTTAGTTGACCAGAGTGTAAATCAACAATTTGGGGGGTTCCCATGGATTACCTATTTTAAGAAACACCCCGTGTGAAGGCAGAGAACAAAGATCAGCACTGGTGGTGTCAAGATGATGTTGTATTTTCGACCAAACCTGGGCATGATTATCTGACTATTCTCGGCTTTGCGTGAAACCAAGGGGCCTGGAGCTGCGTTTCCCTAATTAAGGTCATAGTGGACTATCATTTTTGGGATGGGATAGAACCACCAATCAGCTGTTTATAAAGGAGTGAGAACCTCAAGGATGGTTCCAAGAAGATGCGCTTGTCCATCAATTATGAATGAGCACACGAGGGACTGTGATGACTCTGTTATTCACCATTTTTGTCTGGAAATCAAGGGCACCACACGTTTCACACCCCTCTCATTCTCGCGGGTTGTATGGACATGCTTGGACAATGTTGCCGCAATGACAGATCAAGGTAGTCGGACTGGAGATGGCATGTGTTGGAATAGCCGTGGCATCAGGATATGTTGCCTTTGAATCCTTTGAAGCTTTGACCAAGCAGGTGAATTTCAACAAAGCGCCAATAATGCTCCCCACACTCCAGGCATTTTCAAGATGGGGCTGTCCATACATGGTGGTACGCCCAAACCATCCCCACATGATCATTACTAAGAAAACCCACTGGCTATGGGGGAACATCATTGATGGACAAATCCAGATGAACGTTTTTTTTTTCACGATTGTTGGTCTTGCAACCCAAGTTTGTTGATGAATAACACTAGCCAAACCGCTTCGGATGTGTTTGGCATCGCTTGAGACAACCAAGTACCCGTAGGCCGCCATTCTCATTCACAGGGAGTGTATCCTGTTTGCCACTACTCCAAGCATGCAGCGAGCATGTGGCGAGTAGGTTGCGCAGTTGCATTTTTCGCAGTGCGAGACTCGGTTTGTGGCAGTTGGCTCGGGCTCTGGAAGTGCATTTGTCGTATCGGTTTGCAGTGCCCAAAGAACGTGATGACAAACGGGAAGAAACACATTCAAATCTCGGATGATCTCGCATGAAAACAACAGTTTGAGAGCAACATGAACTCAAAAATTCAGTTTGAGAGTTGTTCAAGCGGTTTTCTTCACGGAATTTTTATTTATGCAACTGAGATCTCTCGGAATTTCTGGGCCTGGTGCCACCCTCGGCTTGCAGGTTTTGGCGGCACTGCTGCGACCAGTGACCAGGAGCCCCACCGCAGCTGCGGCTGCTGAGTAATCACCTGTGGAGCCAGATGGTCAATGAAGGCTTGATGATCGCTTGATGCAACTGGTAATGGAGGATATGTACGGATGTGTCGCTTGTTTGGTGGGAGGATTTGGCCAAGCCCTTTTGTTCTTTGGAACATATACCAAGTACAAAAGAGTTCCACTACCTTCACCCATCAATAGATACAGTCTAGTCTCTTCATCGCGAAATGTGTGTGTTTCTCAAAATTGGGAACCCCCAAGTTATGGCTGGTTCAGTACTAGAATCATGGTTCATCAAGGATGATAACTGGGGGTCCCCCAATCACTTGAGAACTCCCCAAGTGATTCTGAACGTTGGCCCATCCCCAGGACCGATGCCCCGCCGGCAGATGCTCCGAGCAAGGCTAAGCCGCGATGCAGCTGTTGCTTGCGATGTGTTGTGCGTTCTAGGATCCATTCAAGGGCTATTTGCATCATCCATGATATGCAGGGAATTCAACAAAAATTGCATATACTACCATCATCACCAGGTTTTCTGTTCCCTGTATTTGTTTGTTCCTCTCGATGCTTGCTGCAGTTGATTGCAGTGTGGTTCCATAGACTTTCAGAATGTAGAAACAGGTATGGCCTCGTTGAAAACATGGCAACTTGCAGGTGGTAGATCTTGAGTCCTTCAGTGTGCCGCATTCTTCAAGTGGTCCGTTAAAGCTCCATAGAGACGAATGAAAGTGTGTAACTTTCAAGAACAATGTAAGGTTGCAGCTCAGCGCAGCTTCCTGAAGCACTTGGGACATGTCAGCAACTCCGTGTGTTCTCTCAGCTTTCCCGACGTGTTGGAATGAGTTTGAATACGTTTGAATCCAGTAGAAACATCAAAGTCTTGGCCTTTTTGCAGCCCAAGCTTCTGCGGTCCGAGATTAGAGTGAAGTGGTATGCACAAGGATTCTGGTTGATAGGATACCTTGCATTCCCTTGGTGAATTTATGGGTAGGATTTTGTATCTTGTCATACCTTCAGCCATTTTTAGCGACATTCACCATCACCCCATGACCGGTTGATCGCTGGCCATATCTTTAACACGACGGGGAAGGGCTCGAAGCTATCTACAAGAAATAGCCATTCTGGTGTACTGCCATCACACAAAAACAGATTGAACATACTATATATCACTGGCCCTACCAATTTTTGTCTTTCGGATAGTTGGCAATTGACGTCTCTCTTGACATCTATATCTTGATTATTGAATACAATTGATATACAGTATCGATCATAAAAGTTGCATGACGAAGGACCGTTGTTGACCCGTTTTCCACCAAATAAATTGTGATCCAAAAAAGACAAGACATGTTTTGTCTTTTGACCCAGAAGTTTATCCACAGAATCGCTCGCAGGCAAGCGAGAGAACGGAAGGTGGGTGGCAAGAGTGTGCGCGAGCTGGGAAGTGGTAATGGTTAGTGAATGGTTGGTGAATGGTTAATGAAGCGTTAATGATCCTTCAGAACTACCACTAGAGTCATGTATGTATTGAGTCAGATTGATGTAGTGATTTGTGCTGTAGCTCCTCTGCAAATCGGATGGTGTCACTGTTTATAGCAGTTTCACTATTATGAGTCGTTACTTACACCTGTAAAATGCGAGCGTCCAATTATGATGTAGCCATGAATGGTGCAACCCCAGATGAATGGTGGTTCGTATATTCTTTTCTGCATGGTTGGGAGGTTGCGAGTGGATTGAGTGGTTTCTGTTTGCGCAGTTGCGAATAGGATGGACCGCTGACTGGGTATGGTGGATTGGTTGGGTATCCTGCATCACTTCCATCCGAAGAATCGACCAGAAGTATGAACCAACCATTTGTTGCTTTTTCATTGTAGCAGGTAAAAAAAACATGACTTCATGAAGAGAAAGTATTGGCCTCATACCGGACTCATACCTATCAATGTTGTCATAGATATGAGCGCCATCATGAACCAAGGATGTTCGATGAGTAGGGACGAGGACTTAGATACAACATGATACAGCTGAGAAACACCTATTCACCTATCATTGTTGGTGATTATCCTCTATTATTAATCATTATCACTTGGTACAACCCATTCCAGCCCAACCTTTTCACCTAGTTGTTTAGCCATTCTTGTTGCTTATATATTTATTACCATTCATTATTGACCATTGTTATCCCCAAGCCAACAGCTAACCAACACCCTATGTTGGTTATAGACATTATTGTTCATCATAAGCCAATTATAGCCATTCTTGTTATCCCCAAACTATAGCCAATTACAGCCACTTATGTTGGTTATAGCCATGCCTTATGATGGTTAATGGTTGGTTGATGGCTGGTTAAGTGATGCTTCGCCATTAAGCCAATTATAGCCAATTATGTTGGTTATTGCCATTATTTGGTCATTGCCAATTATGTTGGTTCATATATTTAAGCCAATTATAGCCATTATGATGGTTATTGCCAATTATAGCCAATTATAGCCAATTATGTTGGTTATTGCCATTATTTTCATATTTCATCATTCATTATTAACCATTGTTATCCCCAAGCCAACAGCTAACCAACAGCCTATGTTGGTTGTTGTTGGTTGTTCTCCCCAAAAACTGCCTTGAGAAACACCCCATGGACCGATCATGACCCACCAGCCGCAGCTTGCTGGAGATCCAGCTGTGCGGAGGCCCTGAGGTGCCGTACCCGCGCTTGCACGCTGAAGATCGACGCCCAGGGGTGCCCCGACGGCGGCCACATCATCGCTGGGTGGTGGAAGGAGGATACGGGGGAAAGTGGCTATGGGTCAAGCAGTTAATCAACCAACTAATGGGGGATTTCCACCAACAATCATAGGGAAAACAATGATGAATAATGAGGAACCAGGGGTACGGGGTTTTGACCCACAGCCAACTGTGTACAAGGTGGGCCTCCAACCACTTGGCTTAGTTGGTTTATAAGTGACTCAACTATAGTAACTAAGGTTAGCTAAGGTTAATTGCCATTTGTAAGTGTGTAAACTATGATCATAGGGGATGATCATCAACAGTAATAGGGGATCGGATATACCAACTGTATGGAGGGCTTCTCAAACCATAGGGAATCCCCAAAAATGGTCGGTTTATTACTATAAATGGTTTCTATTGGATGATTTGGGGTTACCCCTATTCTGAGAACAGGAATGCTTGTATAGGATGCTTGGGCCATGCTTTGGGATGCGCAACTGGACTTCTTTCAATGAGTTTGATGCTGAATTAATAATTGCTTGGTGAATCAGCTGTATCCAACAGAACAGCTTGCCTGCACAGGCTCCAATGTGGACCGTGACTGAGTTGGCAAGACACAGTGGCGGCGACAGAACAAGGCTGGGTTGTGTGCTTGCAGTATTGTTAGTGAATGGAATTAAATGTGGCATTGTCAATAATACAACCACGACTGTTGACTACAGTGCATACAATATAGTATAAACCATTGTTGGTATGGTAAGGACTATGAGCGCGAATGACGCTGATCTATTGTTCAATGTAGACATATGCACATTTCCCAAATGGGTGTTGATTAGTACGTGTTCGCAGAAAGAGTGGTGACGATTCAGCTGGGTCAGACTGTTTAGACAAAGGCTCAGAAGGTTGATTCCGCTGACCTAGTGACGATGACCTCAGAGCCTGTTAGTGGCTGATGTATCGCAATTTGGCAGTGTACTTTGAGGAACCAATCGGATCCATTCGGGTAGGTAGTGGCAAGCCAATGCGAGCTTGGCAGCACACTGTTGGCGGCAGATTTCAATGCCACTGAGCTTATAGGATCTTGCAGCTGATGTTTGATGTCCGATGTATCTAATTATGTACATGTGATTTTTTTGCATGCGCCTCTACATGGTCTGTACACATACATCAACATAAAAGTTATGCATTGCATGTGTTTAGAAATAAATTATGCATTGTGGATTTTTAGCTAGCAGTCTTGTGGTGGAGCTGTCTTGTCAAAAAAACACATGTCGTTATACGATGGGTCTTGTATAGATCTTGTATAAATCTTGTAGAACCAGCGGGCAAAGCCCACCAATGGATGCTAATGGAAAAATGTTAAATCTTGTATAAATCTTGTAATGTCTATAAATCTTGTTAAAACACAATGTCGTCTTGTTTTAGTTGGCAGATTTACACATGTTTGTGGAGCGTGGCCCAGGCCGCTGTTGCTGGCCATTCTGGGCGAGGTCTACGACGTGGGCCCTGGGGAGAGGCGGCCCATGGGGAACCTGTTCCACTCCCCGGGGGCGTGTGCTGTTGCTGATGGCATCTACCAGCCATGTTAGCTATCAATATCTATTAATATCTATAGTAATAGCTAATATAGCTAATATAGATAATTACTTGATTAATAGCTGGTAGATAATTGAGAATAGTCATAATCTATATTAATGGTATATTAGTAATAACCATGTTGCTGGTAGATAGTTATCTATTAATTAATAGTTCTCAACTTAATGGTTTATCAAGGTAAGGGATTATCACCAGTTCTCAATGGTTGATACTGTTGCTGATAGCTAGTAGTTGATCACTATACAGCAGTAATCAGTAACGAATGGCCAACAGACCATTGAGTACTAGTAATCGGCTATCTATTGATCAACCTTTCACAAGTCGCTAATAGTTGATTATACTGATTTGCTGATGATTACTAGCTGTTACTTGATGACTTACTGTTGGTTTGTTTTCGGGTTGCAAGTTTTCTGGGGCTTGAACAACAGGCAAATACTGGTGATGTGTGGTGATATACTATGTTGGGCCTATCAATACAGAATATGGCTTCCTGTTACCTCAATAAGGGCAATCACCAACGACGAGCCAACCACCAACAGGGTTATCTTCTGGGTTGTGGTGAACACCTGGGTATCTTATGTTGTACCTTAAGATTTACAGTGGGCCATGTTGAGGTTTTTAGTGCAGTAACGCGTTCAATGCCGCTTTGTGTTGGATATTTTGGCAAATGTGATTCTTATTAGTTCAGTAGTGATGAATATTATTAGGCTAGTTGTTAACTACCCTGCGATGCAAAACCCTACAAATTTGTAGGGTGCAGGGGTAAACCTAGGGTTTCGAACACAAACCTAGGGTTTGTGATTTTGACGAATTTCTGATTCTGAATGAATTTGATCAATCTTGATATATCTTGATGAGATGTAAGCATATCTTGATATATCTGGATATTCTTTGAATTGGTGGGACATGTTCCTCGGCCGTTTGGATCTCATCGCTTTTCTCCCATCCCACCGCTGCTTGTGTCCCACCAACGGTCGGAAGCTGAGACCTGAGGGATCCTGAGTGCCAAATTCTGAAAGCAATAAAGGTATAGATGCTAGACTTCATCTAAGCTTCATATATTTCTACTTGCGTGAGCACTCAGATCATGGTCTAACCAAAAAGTTTCTGCTAATCCATTGGGGATAGCATGCCAAAAGGTAGCGGTCAAGTACCCTTTCAAGAGCATTGTCCCCACCACAAACCCTGCGACTTAATCGGGAAGGCCTCCCGATGAAGTCTTCGCACTGCTGTACAGAAACTGCTAGAGGGTTCATGTAAACTGAATTGTTTTGCCCAGCATAATATACTCTCAGGTATATCTTTTGCAGAGCGTGAAACTTGGGAACATATACAAACAAGTTCATGTTTCGCTGGCTACATGTGTTTGCTAGCGTTGAAAACCTTCTCAGGAAACGCAGTCCATGGCCAGCAATGTGGTTACATTCACCTGTACTTAGCCAAAGGTCTGACCTGTACATGGCACCGATGCTTGTATTGATTGCAATTACTGCCTCCTGAACTAGCTTCAGCAGCGGTTGAAAATCTGGAGCATCATCGAAACTTCTAGTGGTCAGCGTTGATTCTACAAACTTGAGGAGTACAGTGCTGAGAGCACCCTTATGCCACGTGCCACAGGGATAATCCTTTGTGGTAGCCCACCCAATGCATTCCTTTGACAGCTTCAAAATGTGTTGTCTCTTTTTCTGGGCACGGCAAAATTCAGCGTACCTGGCAGTGAGGTTTTCGAAACGCAGATCGATGTTCCCACCTTGTTCCACCATGGAGAGTAAAGCTAAAGCCCCTCCCAGGAAAACCTTTGCGCATCCCAAGTGTAGGGTATGGAACATATCAAACACCCACATTGATTCAAGTCGCCCCTGGTCATGGGGTACTCTTTGGAATGGCGACGGCACACTGAAAGCACTTTCTTCCCATTCTGTGTCCAACCAGCCCGGTTTTGTGGTATGCAATTCTTCGAACAATACGCCAGCCTGGCCAGCGCGGCATTGATGACATATACCAGCAAACACACGTTGGGCTTGGCGTTTTTGTACATTGTGAAAGCTTCTACAAAAAGATCCGCTTTTATGTAACCACGGCCAGTCCCCAGTGTTGAACAGCAACATGAGCCACTTTTTGTGGCCATTGGTATCCACAATGCCTGAAGTAGCAAGGTCAGCGGCCTCATTGGCAATCAGGTCCATCAAAGCTGAAAAAAGTTTCCGCCTTATTCCCAGTGTAATCTTCTTTTCTCAGCCCACAGATCATGAACCTCGTGGTGTATGAATGACCTCGGTAGTTGCATTTTTGTTTGATGTATGTTTTCTTGACACGCTTGGCTCTCTTGTCAACTTCCGCCGGTTCCAATTCTCGACCCAACAGAGATCTCCAGCTAACAACTAAGAAAGCACGATGCTTCCGCCCTCGGCCTTCGTCGCCATGGTATACGATTGGCAGCGTAGAATCCAACCGAAGTTGATTGGCAGCTGCCAACCGGAAAACATCATGGGAAGGGTTTTGCTGTTTGAAGTTAGCCCAGAAGCTTTCTAGAATTGCGCACTCTCGTGCATGGTCTGGTTGCAACAGGCCACACAGCGCATGCCAAATATTGTTTCGGACAAAAAGATTTGCCCATGTCGATGGTTTCAGCACCGGCACTTTCAACGATGAATCACTTGTTGCAAGGTATGACCTCTCAACTGGGAGACTCAAGTGAAACTTCTTCGTCACAACTTGTTGTAAATCCCTCTCCGATGATGTCATTGAACATTTGGAAAGCTCGGCTAGCCCTCCCGAGTCTTTGACACCCTCTACTCCCAAGTCTGCCACGATCTCTTTCGCAGCTTCAACCGTAGATCGGCAAGAGGCCTTGGAAGCCACAAATGGTAAACTATAGCAAATGCCATGATAGCTGACATGTGTTCTTCCAGGATGGTGCTCTAGCATCTAAAATAAAGAGAGTACATCAAGCAATCAAATTTATACATCGATAATTTTGATCCATTATCTTAGAATGCTTTCCCGAAACCCCATTGCAGGAATAGACTTTTCACACATGCGCACGCTAGATGCATGCATGAATTTTTGGGTAAGCTCATGCTCCAGCATTCGCCAGCTTTGACATTCCCAATTTTGGGATTGGCGGTGGGTATTTGTATGATCTGTACACAATATAAGTAGCATACCAACTCTGGCTCTCTGAGGCCGTGGATGGAGGAGTGGCTGTGTCGCCACCGCGTTTCACATTGCGACAGCCAGGACTACCTTGGCCGGGGAGAGAAGTAATACCACGGCAAAAGTTTGTCACTGGGCCATCTTCAAAATTCATGTTCACAAATCAAATGATACTTATTCTACTTCAAAACATCGTGCCAATTAAGTTGAGCGACCAAAATGTGTGTGAATGAGCGATGCCTCTAGCATAGCAGGACCAAATGGTTCATGGGAGATGTAGAGGACTACCATGTTTGTCCAGCCGTCAATCGCATCCTTATACCCGTAGATGTCATTGGTCCAGCGCCAAACGGGGCTGTGAGTGAAGCCGATCTTGTAAATGCATGGAGATTGTTTAGCAAATAGTGACTCCAGAACTTGATGGGCATGTTTAAGAACACTTCCAGCTGGAATCCCGGGTTTGGGCACATTGAAGGCGATGCACCCCAGCGACTGGCATGGGAGGATCATGTCATTAAACCAAGGATGCTCAGTAGAATTCAACGCTGATGATCGATGTACCCTTTGGCGCTTCAGTGGCTGATCGAAGTCACCATGGTCACCTGTGCCACCACCACTCACCTGCTTCGCAGCAATCGGAGGAGATTGCAATCTGCTCGTGGTCCATGGAAAAGGCATCAGAGCATCCTGGCCGGCTGGGATGAGGTGATTTGATTTTATGATTCATAGTTGATTGAAAGTACCAACTTTGGATGAAGCAACTGCCACGTCTTGGGAGTGCCAGTAAATCTTCGCCATGAGCAAAACCAACAATCGATGTGTATATGTGTGTTTGTGACTTGATCCATTTGACTTAAGTGTGATTATTAACAACAGGCCAGGTAGCGTGCACACATGTTAAGTTGAGGCAAGGTTCTGATCGATGACATGTGAATAGGTCAAGCAGTTCCTCTTCAGCAGTCTCCATAGCTGCCCGAGGATGATCATCGAGTTTTAACGCGGCTTGTTCGAAACTGATTTTTGTTTAGGGTGCAATTCATCATTGGAGAAATCCGGAATTCACATATGTGATTTACGTGGTTCATGGACTGCCCGCCTTTGAAAGCCTTTGAACCAAATGTTTCTGGGAAACATGCAAAGTATATAGCTACCAGCTCGCATGCATCTTGACTCTCTACTGGCTGAAGTTGAAGGTGCATGGCTCCAGGATATTCACGAGTTTTAAGGGGAAAAATGCTGGCTATAGATGATTGTCATTCATTCCGCTGTGGCAGGTTGCACCGAGATCCGAACCCCTTCGCCAACCCGTTTGGCGAATGAACGGAGAGCGCGCCCTGGCTTTGGACCTGTCATGGGCAATGCGCAGGGGAAGGTTTGTAATTATGGCCCTGTTTTATCACAACTTTTTGGGATTGGCGCCCCATCAAATTTTGATTGATTTAAGTTGATGATTCCAAATGACTGATCGAGTTGAGATGTTTCCCAGGTTTCCCATAGCTTACCCCATCAAGTTGCGCACTGGCTTGACCATTTCTCTTTCCGCGAATGATTCCCAAGAGTGTCAATGTGGCAAATACCACAAATGGATTGGGCTCCTTGTCAAGCCAGAACGATACTGTGTTACGCTCCTGGTGCTTTGACATATGATGGCTCTGATAAATCCTAAAGGGGGATAGCCGCATATCACAAATCATGTTTACAAGGTTAAATTTGATATCAATTCATTTGACACCTGGTGCGCACAGCAAACCCCAAACAGTTCCACTGCATGTCCTGGTCATACAGTGATCCGGTCAAACACGGTCCAATTGAAAAATTGAACACTGCTCAAGCTTTTCGATCTACTCAGCTTTGTTCTTCCCGGTTTTCTTGGATTCAGTCTTTTTGGATTTTTTGGAAGCAGGCTCACCACCATCAGCACTGCGCTTCTTGTAGAACTTTTTGGCATTCCTGCTGGCAAAGATCGCGGCGTCAAAGCGAGTGAGTCATGATTGACAATTATAGTCAAGAAGTTTCCTATTGGTTTCCAGCTAGGATTGTATGTAAGGTTCTATAACCCAAGCTATAGATCGATCAAGCTATATACATTTATAGTTGACAAGGCCATCAATCCCCAATAGTCAGTCCTGATCTTCATCTCAGCTCCACTGGCAGCACTGCACCTTAAGCGCACTAAGGACTGTTTTTCTGCTGAAGATTGCCACGGATAACGACTGCAAGTGCGTGGCTGATATGACATTGAGGACCGAACACGTATGTCGATTTTTTCATCTGTGCCTCTGCTTGGTTGTGGAACCTCGAATCAGACTTCGATCATCTTGAAACAATAGTTCAAACCATCATCAGTGCAACCACGTTGAATTGCATGGTTGTTCAACAGATTCTGAATGCGATATCATGAGAAGTTTTGACTGAGAAACGTCTCCGAATCGAATCCATTGATCTCACCGGTGCACATACAGGATTGACACTCGTCATATGAAGTGTCCACCTTCTGCACCTGCTGCTTCAGGGTCGTGATGCACCTGGGCTCGCCGATGGGTTGGCCAGCTGTTGAAACTGATTGGGATGGTGGCGGCATGCACGCATGTGGATACTTGGCTTAAATTGCAGAGTTCTGGGACATGGACGCAGTCGCTGCTGGGTCGTCATACTTTTGCTCCAGCTCCCGGATTAATGATCTCAACTTACCGGCTTTGGTAATCATCGACTCCATGAACTTCTTCAAAGTGTCTTTGGTCTGCCAAGTGGGTTGACTACATGGGATGCCAACTAACAAGTCTTTGAACAACCTGCAGTAATATGCACTTGATTTTGCTAACATCAAATTAATGTTTGTACATTTGAACCCTATAGCTGTGCCTGGGCAAATTTGCTGACCTGCACCGCGGGGTCATGCATACGCTCCTTTGCTGCGTCAGTCCTGCTCTTGTCATCTCCAAGCATCCCAAACTTTGGATCTCCGAAGTTCAGGACAGGGTCCTCTTTGGCCTTGCCATATAGTTGTGGATCGATCATCGAGATTTTAAATTGCATGAGCGAATTGAAACGACAACATGGTTGCAGCAATGATTGTTAATACAATTTTAAGTGTGCATGCGTGTCCATAGCCTCCTGTTGTTTCTTGCGAGCTTCCTCAAACGAAAGGGATTCCACTCGTTTGCCTGTCTCCTTCAGGGTCACCCAGTACTCCTCTTCGCCATCGTGCTCATTTTGTCTGGCGAAGGAGCCAGACAGGTTGAACCACGCACTTAAGTTTGGAATTGATAGTGGTTCACATTGATAAGCACTTGCAAGAATATATACCATATTGAATCGCGCATGAAATCCTGGCCTGCAGAACGCAGTGCCCAGAGCACGGCATTTCTTCTTTGCTCCATCTATGCGAGCCCTGGGCAGTCAGGTTTCCAAACCAATCCATCTATAGATTTTTGATCAGCTCATAGAGTTGCATGGTGC
Organism: Symbiodinium kawagutii; assembly: GCA_009767595.1. NCBI lineage: Eukaryota > Dinophyceae > Suessiales > Symbiodiniaceae > Symbiodinium > Symbiodinium kawagutii. Next base: position 112,930 of record VSDK01016039.1, read on the forward strand.
TAAAATGTGTTGATGATCCATATCTCCTGGCCTTGTCCAACCGAGTTCCTCCAACTCAGCATCTGAGTACCATCCCTCCTCCTTGGTCAACTGAATCTTCTGTTTCTTCTTAATCGTGATCTCCAGCTTGTTGAGGAACTGTTCCTGCAAAGCTGGGCAGAGACGGCTTGCGCAGAATCAGGGTATTATATCGATCCGTTATGATTGCTTTTGTAACAACACATGATTGTTTCAATTCCGACCGCTTGGAAGTTGGAACAAAAATAAGGTTACCATTCTGAGCACCTAAAGCCTTGGATCAACCTGAATTGAACAGCATGGAAATGTGACGAACATACGATGCCCGATCCTTTTGAAAGTTGCAGTGGGATAGCAAGTCGGCTATGTCGTTCTTAGAGCCACTTTTCCATTCTTTGATCACCCATTCCGGCGCTCGCTTACTAGGATTCCGCTTATGCTCGGCAACCCAGCGGTTCAAGCGAGACTTGGCAGCGCCACGCAATCTGGCCTGTGGCAGAGTGATCTAGGAAGATCTTAGAAGGTTTTGGGTGTGTTTGCAAAAAGTGGTTGGAACATCTTTAACTGCAAAAGAATGCATCGATGCAACATGTATACATGTGTACATGTGTATAGTATATATGCATGGCAAGCCTTGCGACTGGCTTCTGAAGTCTTTTCTCTTGACCATCACCATCACCAACATCTTTCTCACTGGGCTTTGGTGCTGGTGTGTTGGTAGGTTCATTCGCAACTGGCTGGATAGGTTCTTCTTTCGAAGGGTTCTCCGGTTGATTTCCGCTGGCTGTCGTCTCATCCACTTCATCCACATTCAGAACTGGTTGTTGTTCACCCACAACATTTGGTGTGTGATTGCTGCGGGCTGGAGTGGCAACAGGCTGAGTTGTGTCACCACCCTGGGATTCCAAGTCCTTCACAGGCTCCTTAGAAGAGCAACAGTGTGTGTGTGTGTGTGCTGCATACCGCTATACGATTTAGCCAAAGAGTGCAAACCCAATGCAAGATCACCAAATGATGACTCTACAAGAATCAGATTGTCAGTTGAAAACAAGGCTCAACAGTATCAACTGCAGGAGCAGCAACAGAAGTGGGGCTGACCACTGCAGAGCCCGGGCTGAGGATTTCCGTAGCAGCAAGCTCCTCTGGCGTCGCCTTGGCCAAAACCGTGGGCTGCGGGTGGATCTGGAAATCATGAAAAAGAATACCAACTGAAGCAATTGATTTCAACACATGGGCCAATTAAGTTTCACATCATTTTTATATCTCGGATCTTTACTGTGTGAAACGTGTTTCTGAGATCGTGGCAGGAATGGTGTCCATAGATCCCAAAGAAGATTCAGGAGGTTCAGCCTTACGCCGGAAAAAGCACACAGAGATATATACAATTAAATTACATCGATATATAACCTAACGTTGGAAGCTTTAAAGTTTGCAATTGACATGTGAAGTGGTGGGGTCATTTTTTTCCACTCAGGATGTGGCCGTTTCAGTGGCCAACATCAAGCGTTGCATTTCCTGCGCAAAGGATAGACAAGCATGGTTGCGTTACATGTTGTATGATACTTCTGTTTTATTTACAGCATCTTGACAGTAACCTTCAGTATGAAAGGGTGTCCTCGATAGCTACCACCAAATGTTGTTCGTCAAGATCTTGATCAATTTGCTGGATGCCATCTTATAAAGTAGCGCAGCTCCATCCCAATGATGAAGCGCTGGTCATTGCTGAAGCACAACCGTACAACCCAGGTCCAACTGAAACCGAAAAAGCTTTGGAAATAAACTCAATAATAGTGGACATGTCATATATGCTCGAAAGTTAGTTCGGCTGTTGAATGGTCAATGTCTTCCATGAAGTTTCTCGGAAATGTGCACTGACACACCATGATGGCATGCTTTCTCTGGATTAGCAATGATTACGACACTACAACCGCAATGGATGCAATTGCACCGGTTTCACAAGGCTGACACTGGTCCCATTGAGCGAAGCCAGCCAGATTTTTAGGCATGACTTGGTTTCGACCACAAATCCTAATTGCAGACTGCAGGAAATCCTGCATTCTTTCTGAAAATGCAATTAATTGCATGTTTAGTTGGAGCTTGGTTGGAGCCCCCCCGAACCCATATTTCTGATACGGGTTGGTACGGGTAAAATACGGGGTCTATACGGGTTGAGTACGGGTTGGGAAAACCCAGGGTTTTGAATATAAACCTAGGGTTTTGTCAAGGAAATACGGGTTGGTACTAGTTAAATACGGGTTCTATACGGGTTGGGTACGGGTTCAGGAAATCAAAAAAACAAACCCTACTTTTTTTTAACAAGTGTTGTTGAAAAATCAAAAAAAGTATACAGAAGTGATCCGCAATGGACATGTCCATGAATGATATTGTCAATTTGTGTTCACATGTGATCAATTTCGGGCATGACCTGGTTCCAACATTCTAATTAGGAAAGGGCTCCAACCCCAACCAGTTCTTCAGGAAGTTTCTTTGGGAAAAACGGCTTCCAAGCATCGGGAATCTTTAAAGATTTGCATCCCCGAAGATATTCATAGAATTCAGGTAATTGAGCCATCCCCCACACATCGCTCTTGTGCCACTCCATTTGGGTGAACGTTTCAAAAGCACTTGGCAGCTTGGTGGGAAGCTGAGGGCAGCCCTTCCGAGACATCTTCATTGCTTCGATTTGGTCCACCACTGCCCTGGCAAAGGGCATGGGGTAGTGCCTCGGTTGTGCTTGGGCTGGGTCATGGCAGTTTGGGTTGAGAAAGGAATATCCGGCTCAAAGGTCCGTGTCCGTATTTTGAAATAAAGATGAATCCCGATAGACAAATGGTTCCCAAGGTTCACCCATGTATAGCACCAAATGGCTGAAACCAATTAATTCCATTCAAACTGGTTCTGACCAAAGGAATTCACTGCTTGAATGGAAAAGAGAAATGTTTGAACCAAGCTACTCCGTTGCACGAAGCTGAGATGTGCCCTTGTATCTCTTCTTACCGCTTTTATCTATGTATTTCTGGGCTGTCACCACCTTCTTCTTCTCACTGGTGTTCTTCGATTTGCGAAGAACACCACGGTCAAGGCCCAGGATCATCGCAGTGTTACCAAAAGCATAATGGCGTTTGGCTGTGGGACTGCCGTAAAGAGCCATCCACCATCTCACACACTGAACCTTACTGCCAAGAATAGTGTGGGCTGAGACCATTTGATTTTCGATATGATTGACAATCAATCCCAATTGGCTTGGTTCAACACACTGCTTGTAATTGACCACCAATGAAATGTTGATGATAACAATCCAAAAAATCACAGCTAAGTACAAGACGGCATAATCACCACCGCAACGATAGATGCTGATCAGCACTTCACGCCATGATGGATAGAACTCCAGGAGTGACCCGCTTGGCTGCTCCAACGTCCAAACCCCATCCAATGCTGTAGCAACGAGGACTAAGAGACATGTCCTGCAGCGAGCCGGATGAGAGTTTGCATTATACTTTTGATCATGTGTGTGCAGTTGTGGAAAGTATATAACCGCCAGCCACTAGTAACCATCCACTTCAACTGTTCACCCATTTTCAATGAATTCTCGATCCAACAATTTTTAGATTTTTCCAGAAATCCGGGTCCTTTCCAACAGACAATTCCCCAGCTGGACGGACACATACTCGATGAACCCCGTTGAACTGCATGCTGATCTGTTGCTTGTGCCCACATTCATTTTCGAGAAACTACTGCACTTTATGCCAAAGTGGCAGGCAAAGCTGCGAGCACATCTGAGCAATGCCAGTAGTGCGAGCCTTGGCTGTACTAGAGCACCTAACCCGGGCTGTGAGAAATATTGTGGGATCATCAAACGACAATCAGTGTGATTTCAATTGATACCACTGATGCAAAGAGAAGCCAGGAGACCCAAAACCAGATTGATGGGAGAGATCCATGTAGTTTGACTTCCGGTGCTTGGGCTGCTCATGGTCTAGGATATCAAACCGCAGACTTGCATACTCAGAGGCTTTCATGACAGTCGTGATATTTCCCAGGCCAGCGAAGAATTCTATCCATTGGATGTCCTGACATGTGCACATTGGAGAAAAAACAATTGGGTGATAGGAGCTTTACTTTAAATCTATCGAGCAAATCAATCGAGTAGATCAACATGTCCAACTCAAATCTTTGCCCTGATCTCCGCCTGGTTGATCTCATATGTCCAAACCAGGAGAAGAAGGGACATCACGAATGCCTTCAGCATTTGCCGCTCGGTTGCGATGACTGCTGGGGAGGGGCAAGAGCAATGACCAATCAAGATTGGTGTTTGAGTGTAAGAGTTCCTGAGCATATCAAACATGACACCGCTGATCTATAATTTGCAAACTATCGGGTGTGAAGCCTTGGGTACACGTAACTCCCGAAGCCGCCATACAAGGGAGTCCAGGCAAAGCATGGCTGGCACTGCTACAATGAATCGAACTATCAATATCCGATCCAGCTCGATCCAAATATGGACCAGTAATCCACAGTCCATCAGTAGTCCCCAGCTAGTACATCAGGATTTTGTGGAAACCTATATGTTTTGAATTAAAAAGTGTTTGGCCGTGTTTGTTAGTCCGATACTCGCACCATCATGTTCTTCACGTTGAGCCAGACTGCATGCTTTGGAAACGGTCTTAACCTCAGCAGCTCTGAGAGAGATCGAGAGAGAGAGAGAGAGAAAGTGAGAGCAAGATGGACTGAAATCAAGAAATTCTATCAATCGAGCTAGATCGGAAAGAGAGAGAGAGAGAGCGCATGATCAACCTGTGAATCCTCAACTCCACACCGAAATTCAAAAAGATTGCCACGCATCATATATATATGACATCGAGTCTAATCTTTGAAAGTTGTATAGGCTCTATATGCTTGAAATCGGTTTCAATGCCTGCCCATCCCAAATGATCAAATCAAGCCAGGGGTAACGTTCGGTCACTTCCAACTTGGTCTTGAAAAGGTTCCGGCGCTTGCTTGCCGAAAGGGTGAACGGCATGGCCTGGGCGCCGGATAGAATCACGACACATGTTCATGTAGGATCTCAACATTCAAAGGTGTTCCAATTCGACTAGCAACTAGTGAGCAACTATTCCAAAGGGATCAAAAGAGTCATGCAAAGACTGGATAAGTTCTGATGTGCACAGGATAAGTTCCGATGCGCGCATGTAAATGCACATGCCTCTCAGTTTGATTTTATGAGTCAGCCCTTTTGGGAAAAACAACTATATGATTTATATGGAATATATCTCAAGTGCATGAATCTCGGTTTTGCTGCAGAGGTGTGCAAACGTGAGTACACGGACTGTTTTCCACACCGTGCCCTGACGATCCAGGCTCTGTGGCACTCTGCGAAAGAAGGAAGGGATTGAAGGACCACGCCGAGCTTTGTGCGCCCGTGGTTGGTGAGCTAATCAAAATTGTAACCTGATGGAACATCAATACTGTAAGGTATGCATCAGTACAGCCATAATATTAAATTATATAGCTCAGATGATCGATTTATGATTGTCACCAGTGCAAGCCCACAGCTCCGATCCAAAAGCATTGATTCAAAGACTTTGGGGCATCCTTGATCCCCGAAAGCACATCTTTGACAAATTTCCAGTGGATTGGTACAAACTATGGAACTGATCAAGGTGCATTGATGGATTTAATCATCGCCAAGTGGATGCCAATAGGCTCGATCTTGTGTGATCAAAAGGCCACATCCCTAAGCCGGTGTCACACGACCCCCGCACACCAGCATGGAGTGGTTGACATCACATGGAATGATCGAGCTATCCTTCCTGACAAACGGTTTTCAGCAGTTTATCCAGGGCTTTGAACCCGGAAACTTTAATTTCTTCTCTCTTAAGCTGTACAAAATCGAGGGCTTGAAGGCTGACCTTGTTGTTCGGATTCTCCTCCTGGAACTTGAGCACGTGGCGTACCTTAATGGGCAACATCGGAAAAGGCTAACAACTAGAAAACCAAGGGTCACACTGGGTCGATTGAAGATCAAGAAACTATACCGCTTGCATGCATGTATATATTCATGATTGAACATGCATGGGTTGGCTCTTGTCCAAAAAAACATGTATGCATGAAAGATGCCAGAATATCCGCAGACTTGATGGCAGCTGCTGTCGCGTAGATCCATGAATCACACCGGGTCTTGTAGCCAAAGAAAGCGAAATCCTTGCCTTCCCTTAATGATTTCAATCCAACGCCAGCTCCCTTGACATCTTTACGGACCCAGTAGATGTTCATGCGGAACTCAAAATTTGGGTTGACATAGTTGGAGTGTCTCATCTCGTTTATTCTCTCTTTCGCATTGTCATCGGTAAGATCTTTGCATGCCAAGAGAAAATTGTAGATCTCATTTTTTTCATCCTTTCTGGTAAGCGGCGCTGGGTCCATGGGCAGCGGCTGCTCATTCTTGGCTTTCTTTCTCTTGTTTTGTGTTCTCGGGAGCGGTTGCGCTGGCAGGTCTTTTTCTGGAACTCTTCTCGGCAGTGCTGGAACTTGCTGCTGGCTCGGTCTTTGCACTCTTCCTAGCCTTTGGAATCTTGTCGGTCTTTGCAGTCTTGTCGGGTTTTTCAGTCTTGCCCCTGGTTTTCTTCACTGCAGGTTTGTGATCTTTCTCAGTATCACCCTTCCTCTTGTTTTTCTTTTCAGCCTTGCTACCTTCTGGATTCTTTTCTTTCTTCTTTTGTTCAGGTTTCTTCTCTTCCCAGTACCAACCATAATCATCCGCCCAGTGCCAATTCGGATCATCATCATGGTTCACCCAGGATTCCAACTCCTCATTCTCCTTTTGAGAAGCCTTGGCAGCTCCTCGGCCTCCTCCTCTGCCTCTTCCCCTGCCTCTTCCCGGCCTCTCACCTTTGCTGGCAACTTGATCTGCTCGGGTTAGCAAAGGAGCTTTGTCCTGCATGAGGGTTGAAAGGAGGGATGGCAAACGATTGCTGCTAGGTGTGAAACTGAAGGGTTCTGAAACATGTGGAAGTAAGATTCAAAAAATATATAACTGAAGTAAAACTGAAGGGTTCTAAAACATGTGGAAGATACAGAGAACCATGGACTGACAACGAGAAATCGATCTATACACAACCAATCCTCATCACTCTCGGTGAAGTCATCGACATTGGCATCAGCAGAAGTCTTGGGCGCAATGGGAGGTTCAGGTTTCTTTGGATTGGCTGATGCCTCTTTGGTTTCTTTCTCACCTTCCTCAATTACGCCATGTTGGAACAATTGCCGTTTGGCTTCCGAAGAATGGTTTGGAGAAATGACATGTTTTGCAACTGGTGGGGGTTCAGCAGTGGCAGCATCAAAAGGCAAAGTCTCAGTGTTGTCCCCAGCTAGTGGAAGATCTCCTGGTGGGCCTCCGCTGAAAACATTGAAATTGAAAAGCGAAAACAAGGAAAACGGAAAAGTGAAAACTCCTTTGATAATTTAATTTTTGCCCCTAGCAATTTTGCATATATGCAAATTGATCGACACCTTATGCAACTCCATCAACATGTGTTCCATGGATTAACTGCTGCTGGATCTAAGCTGCACCTGCGTCGCCTGAAATCGGAGGGGATGTAGAACTGGCTTGCTTCTGAACTTTCTCAACTGCCGGAGGTGTCTTCTTTCTCTCCTTAATCCTGGGCTTGGTCAAGCAAGGGGGAAAACAAGTACAAGATGAATTCAACATGCATTGCCGAAACAACTGCACATGCTTATGATCAACAGTTATACACCTTCGAATCTTTACCCTTGACCTATATTAAACATGTTCACAAGTGCTGCCAAAAATCTGCTCTAATTGTTTCTGGTACTTTGCTAGGTGTGCTCGAAGCTCATCTCTACCTTAATCATGTCACACATGCATGTTTAGAATTGTTGAAATTTCAACTGAACTGCACATGCACAAACTTGTCAAACGTTTAATATGCCATTTGACTTTAGTGTTGATTGCCATTTGAAAACTTGTCAAAACAGATTTCTTCCAGGATGCTCATTTTGGCTAAATCAGCTTTTGCAAGAATCTCAACTCGCTTTGGGGCAACTGCTGCTTGGGGTGCTTTTGCCGTGGCTGTGCTGGGCTCGGTGCTGCGGGGCTGGGTTCCTGTCGAAGCAGTGTCTCCTTTTGCTGGTTTGTTTTCAGGGCCAGGTGTTCCTGATGTTGGTTTTGGATCAGCTCCTGACTCCTTTGGTTCACTGGTTTCGTTGCTTGTTTTCTCCTTGGCATTGTTGCCTGCAGAGTCAGGTGGCTGCACATGACCCTGCTTGGCATCCCCAGTTGCATGCTCGGGTTCAGATTTGTTCTCTTTTGCTGCTTCATTGGCATCGGGGGCTGCTGCTGCAGGTGCATCCCCATCCTCTGCATTTAAATCGTTTTTTGCTTCATCATCCCAGGTGTCATCATCCTCGTCAGCACCCACGTCCTGCATAGAACAAAAGAAACGGGTGAACCACCACTTGAACAGCTGAATTTAATCGATGTTGTGAAAACTGCAAAGCGAAGATGGGTCCTCTTTTGAAGACTTTCTTTGCTGAACCTTCTCATTCACCGCATCCACAGTTTCCTGTGCGATGGGAGGCAAGAGAAAGCTGGTGTATACCCAATTGATACATGCGTATGCATGCGCAGGTGTGATATATTTTCCAGATATGTGCCATGATGCAGTATGCAATCAAGATCCATGCGTAGCACATGATAATATTGAATGATATTAGATGGCCATGGTAAAGCGCCACTTCAGGGAAAGGCCTGGAGCATGGGATCCAGGATGAGGCACAGTTGCTGGAACATTTCAACTTGAAATCATGTTTCGGGCATGCCAGGTATTGAAGTTACATACCACGATTCTCATCAAAGGTTTTTGCAAAAAAAATCCGTTTAAAAAGAAACCACTGATGAACACACAATCAGAATATTATAATTGTTTCAGCTAAGTAACTGTGCTGACTTCCCGGCGGCGCGTTTTCATCTTCACGAATCCGAGTTGTTTTTTCACCCTCCATGCTGTCTTGATCACTTCATTCTGAAACTCCATTGAATTGTCACTCCCCCTTTTGTTTTTTGTGAGCACTTCATGTACTGCATCCCGCAATGGTTCAATTGCAGGCAAAGGCAATCCCTCCAAAAGAGACATGCGGGTCAAAAGAGGGGCTAGCAACTCTGAGCACTCCCCACATCCAGCAACATTATCGGCAGTGGCACTTGGTGGAAACAGTGGCCCACCATTTAAAAGTCTCCTCCTGATGTCCTCGCAGTTGTCCCACTCAGAGCTGATGCCGCCAACATCCACCACCATTTGCTTTGGCGGCATGGCTCACACTCAAAACCCTTTCACTGCTGAAATGCTGCAGGTTATTAGTGGGTCGAGCGCGCGTTTGTTGGCACATCCACCATTGAGAATCATGAAAGGTGAGTATACAACCACACCCAACTCAAAAGCGAAAAACGTTAATTTGATATGATCAATGTGGAATGTCAAGATCATGATACATCATCATCATCATCATCATCATCATCAACATGATCAACATCATCATCATCAATGAGATGTTGCACTATCGCTGCGCTCCAGGAGCACTGGGCGCCCAGACTGCGTGGCGCAATCGAAGCCCATGGAGTAAAAGCTGGCCGGAGCGGCCGTCTTTGGTAACGCGGTAGGACCATTCTTGAGAATAACTTGATGTTATATGGCCCCCCTTGGGAATACAGTGATGGGATATCAGGATCATCCTTGGGATTAAAGTGATGGGATATGACATCCTTAAGGGATTAAAGTGATGGGATATGATGGGATCATCCTTGGGATTAAAGCGATGGGATATGATGGGATCATCCTTGGGATTAAGTGATGGGATATGATGGGATCATCCTTGGGATTAAGTGATGGGATATGATGGGATCATCCTTGGGATTAAGTGATGGGATATGATGGGATCATCCCTATAAGCCTTAAAGCTTCGGATTCCCGATGGGCATCAGGTCACCCATTTATATTTATAGACCTTTATGACCTTTACGGTTCTATGATTCTATATATTTACTCATCTGGAAATCTATCCATCGAGTTATGCCTGATCTCTCCCATGCCCTGTGCAGCCAGAGCCAAACTCGAAGTCTCAGCTGCCTGTGCGTTACTGCGTTGGCACCCCTGGGGATTTAAATCATGTACAGACTACGGGAATACCATACACCCTGAGCAACCAAACCCTTCACAAATCATCTAACTATAATAAATTCCCTTAAACCATCATATATAGATCAGCCTATGGGAAAACCCAGGGTTTCGGGACCAGACCCTAGAAATTTCCAGGGTTCATTGATAAACCTAGGGTTTCGACTCAGACCCTACAAATTTGTAGGGTTTGGTTGCTCACGGTAGTTGTTAATTGCGAGTGTGATGGTTATGAGCAGTTGGTTGATGCGCTAGTGCCTTTTCTCTTTACTTTGGGATGCGAGAGGTGGAACGGCTTGCGCAATTCGCGACATGGCGATTTTCCACTTCTTGTCGGCCTTTCAATTCTCTGCCATGCAGGGATGCAATCCCACACAGTAGACAAACAAACTAAAAATTGTATATTTCAAGTGGGTGCCCCTGAGGGAGCAGTTGCGACAGATATATACATCAATCAATTGTGGGAATCCTAATCTTGAACCAGCGCTGCTAATGGATGTACCACAGGAATGTCAAGCAGTTGTACTGTATGCGCGTATCTCCATTCTACACAATTACAAAAGTCCATCATCATCTATACCACCAGGGTCGAAAGCTCATCGGTGAGCGACCGGAAGTGACTATGAGTGTTCCCGTATATCACTGCGCACTTGTGCTTGGCAACACGCACATGGCTGATCAGGCTACTTGAGATCGCTTTACAGCAACATGTTTGCTTGAAATTCCAACCAACGAACTAGTTAACCTGTTTTGCCATGCGGATTGTTTCCGATAGGCTTCGTGAAAGGCTCAAGCCCTAGTAGGTTTGCTTTCTGGTGCAGCTTTTGTTCTTTCCAATGCTTTCCATGGATTCTGGGAACGAGAGGTGCAGAGTAGCAGTTGATGTTGAACATCCCCCAGCACGTGCAGCTATGAAGCTGCAGGTGTGTTTGACGAGTGGGCGATCTGCAAGCGTCGAGCTACCAGTGGATGGCACAGTTGGTGACTTGAAAGTCGCTGCCCAGCAATTCCTGGGACAAAGGTTCTTGAGGCTCATGGGAGCCGATGGAACGCTCTTGAACCCTGCAGACTCTCTTCACCATGCCAGGCTTCAAGATGGAGATAACATCTCTGCGGTTGCGCAGCAGCCAAACATAGCTGCAACAGGGCGAGCCTTTGCTCTCTGGTGCATGGGAAGTGACAGGGTTGTTGCATGGGGCAATCCAGACTGTGGCGGTGACAGCTCCAGAGTCAGGGATCAGCTCAGGAATGTCCAACACATTCATGCCACGTCTGCTGCGTTTGCTGCGATTCTGGCAGATGGAAGCGTTGCGACGTGGGGTTTTTCATCGGCGGGCGGTGATAGCTCCAGAGTCAGGGATCAGCTCAAGAATGTCCAACAGATACATGCCACGTCTTCTGCGTTTGCTGCGATTCTGGCAGATGGAAGTGTTGTGACGTGGGGTGCTCCAACTGCGGGCGGTGATAGCTCCAGTGTCAGCGATCAGCTGAAAAATGTCCAACAGATTTATGCCACGTCTCTTGCTTTTGCTGCGATTCTGGCAGATGGAAGTGTTGCGACGTGGGGTGCTCCATAACTGTGGGCGGTGATAGCTCCAGAGTCAGGGATCAGCTGAAGAATGTCCAACAGATTTATGCCACGTCTCTTGCTTTTGCTGCGATTCTGGCAGATGGAAGTGTTGCGACGTGGGGTTTTTCATCGGCGGGCGGTGATAGCTCCAGAGTCAGGGATCAGCTCAAGAATGTCCAACAGATTTATGCCACATTTCTTGCTTTTGCTGCGATTCTGGCAGATGGAAGTGTTGCGACGTGGGGTGGTCCAAATGCGGGCGGTAATAGCTCCAGTGTCAGGGTTCAGCTCAAGAATGTCCAACAGATATATGCCACGTCTTCTGCGTTTGCTGCGATTTTGGCGGATGGAAGTGTTGTGACGTGGGGTGATCCATTGGCGGGCGGTGCTAGCTCCAGAGTCAGCGATCAGCTGAAGAATGTCCAACAGATTCATGCCACTTTCGAGGCGTTTGCTGCGATTCTGGCAGATGGAAGTGTTGCGACGTGGGGTGGTCCAAATTCGGGCGGTAATAGCTCCAGTGTCAGGGTTCAGCTCAAGAATGTCCAACAGATCTATGCCACGTCTTCTGCGTTTGCTGCGATTTTGGCGGATGGAAGTGTTGTGACGTGGGGTGATCCATTGGCGGGCGGTGATAGCTCCAGAGTCAGCGATCAGCTGAAGAATGTCCAACAGATTCATGCCACTTTCGAGGCGTTTGCTGCGATTCTGGCAGATGGAAGTGTTGCAACGTGGGGTAATCCACAATATGGTGCCAACTGCACATTTGCCCAAGACTATTTTGGCCTTGTCTAGCAAAAGTGTTTGGCTTTATTGCGGAAACCTGTCCTGGGCACATGACAGTGTATACTGTGTAAAGTATTTGTGCATGTGCAAGTGGGTATGTCGCAATTTCGTACATTTATAGGTTGTTGGCTATGTCGTGATGTCAGTGGTCTACCTTGATTTACCAGTTGTTTGTCATCTTGTTGAAATGATACTGTGGTATCATGGGTGGTGAAGTGCCATCTTGGGCTAGCATGGATGAGTGTTCTGCTTTGTTGCTCTTTCGTGTGGAGTTGTCGGTCTTCCATGGATTTCCATAGCAGCTACGTGATTATTTATTTATATTTATTTGGTGGTTCTAACGGTGTAGCAGAAAACTCCCCGCAAGACATCACCCTCCAAACAGTTGATTTAGGGTTCAACAAGTTGCAGTAGCAGTGTTCAACTTCCGTGCAAGGTAATTGGATCAAACTATGAACAACCAACCGCTATAATTCAAGTGTGAAATAGGGATTTCACCTGGCTGTTTGATTATCTCTTTTGGGTCTAGCGAACGAACTGGCAATCCATCATGAACTACGGCTAGTGACCATCACAATCATCAGCCATCAATAGCTTTAAGCACCATGGTGAACACCAATCCCAACTGAGTCGTTGACGATTGTTGATTGAAACAGCCCTATTTATCAGATGTTGATCATCGTCACCATGCATCAGCATCACCAATTCCCAAGTATTCACTCGAAACTAATAAGCACTTACTGTTTGGGTCTTGTTATCCCATGTTAATATGCGAATTAATGGTCATTACATGTCATTACCACTGATTAACAATCAGATGGTCTTCAGCCAAGGAACCACCATCAGCAGCACAACGCTGCAGGCACTATGGCCCCAACTCGGGCTACCATGGTATGGCTGGAAAGGACTGCGCTCTTGCCCAGCGCTGGTGCAAAGCTGTTGAATTCGGACTGGTGATTCAGACGGTGAAACTTGGCGGATAAGTGGACATTCCCTTCAAGATGGTTGGAAATGACCATGCTTGCTAAACGGGAGCTGACCACAGGTCTGGTATCTACAAACTTTCCGCGCATAGCTAATTGAATCTTTGAAGTGGGTTGATCTGTTTCGGGAAAACACATTTTCAGATTCCCATCACATGCTTACCATACGGCACGTCGGATATGCAGAGAGGCTGCACACTTGGCCCACAAGTGGCGAAACTCGCGCTGTAGAGCGTATAGTTCAGCACCATCCGATAGTACAGGGAGATTCCAACAGGAACCATGATGAAATCCCATTGTTTACCATGCTTACACCGATATTGAATGATATTTATGTTTATATACAAGTGTTTACCAAGATAATGAAACGATATGAAAAGATATTGATGTAAACATTTTGTTGGTCGTGGTTTTACCATGCTTTGCCATGCTTTGCTCATATAAAAGTTTCTCGAAATAGGGGGCCCCAAAATGGTTGCTTTACTACTATAAATGATCATTTTAAAATAATTTAAAGCTTATAGAGGATGATTTAGGGTACCGGGTACTCCTATTTCGAGAAACACCCATATCTATCATAACTTATCCACGTTCATGTACTATTCCGCAGCACCAAGATCACGTTGGTGTGTCGACCAGAGACCTCGGGCTTTGGGGCTGTCAGGACGCAAGCAGATCCTTCACCTCCGGAAACTTTAAAGACGATGCTGTGCCAGGCCGGGGGGTTGGGGAGGCTGAGAGATTGGAGATGATTGGGGTCGATTTGATCATGGCTGATAGTAACCATTAGATGATTTGTGGTTTAATATACAGTAATTAATAGTACCAGCAGATGAGTAACCAGGATCAAATTTAACCAATTTCTGAGTGTTCTAGGTAATTGACCAATCATATTTGTAACTAGCAATAAATCATGGTTTACTGATGTTGGTTAGTTTTTTTAAGTAATCAAATGATAGTGAACAGCAGATTAGTGTCCGTTGACGTTTCGATAGAAGACGCTCGGGACCATCTCAGGAACTAGATTCTGAAGCCAAAAAATGCTCACTTTCCTTTTCGGATGTTTTCGCTTTTTCGTGCAACGTCCCGGGGGATCTGAAGGTAAATTGTGTGAGAAGAAAAATATGAAGCCATTTCAGGAATCAGAGACAGGATTCCAGACATCCCTGTGCGACGAATAACCCGGACTGGCCGTGGCTTTGCTAGCACGGCAGCGTTTGCTGGGCCTGCTGGTCTCAATACCACCGTTTCCACCGTCAAGGGATGCTTGTTACCGGGGTATTATGACCAAATCCCAGGCTGATGGCATAGATGGATCCTAGCAACGGGAATGGCCGATCCGCTTGTCGTTTGCATTTTGCTTCTTATCCATTACTTGGGATGATTGCAAAGACAGAGCTCCATTGGCTCATACATAGCAGGAAAACATTGGATGATGTGCGGTTACTTTGGAGTTTGTGGGGCAGCTGATCTCCAAGAATTCTCGGGCCAGCTTTCAGGCTTGCAAGGCCTCTCGCCAGAGGCGTTGCAAGACGTCATCAGTTTGACCCTCAACGGGCTCGAGGATTTGCCGTGGTCCAGTTGAAAAGATGCGGCTTTTAGGATGGAGGATGATGGAGGATCCACAGCTTCTTTGGCAATCAGTTAAGATAGTTAAGAATTGAGTGTTCGCTGAATCCTTCCGATCCTTGTCAATTGCGAATCGGCGAAGAATTTGGTTAGTGAAACTATGCTATGAGCCTAGTGGTTGCTACTATTTGCATCTATTTGCTACTGTTTGATCGCTGAATCTTGGAAAGCCGCCATGGGAATCCCCCTGTCACTATCCATAAGAGCTCGCTTGGAAGATTTCGGATCGCTGGCATGGTTCAGTAGCAAACGGATGCAAACGGATCATCCATCCCTGGACTCTTCCCAAGGTTGGCGGTCCTTCTACCGCAAGCACGAGGTTTACCGCTTCGTAGGCCACTTGAACGCAAAGGCAGATGTCGTTGGGACATGGCGCAAAGGTTGGGGCATTTGGTTCAGCCGGCCACTGTGTAGGGTCGAATCTGATGAGTTAGGTAACAGGTAACATCATAGGTAATTAACCATGATCAACTCTGTTTCAAAAAGGTCAACTCTGATTCTAACCATCAACTACCTACAACGTGCGCTCCAACACATGAGATGGGCTCCAAATTGTCAACGATCGCATGAATAAGGGTTGTATCATCCGCTTTTGTTTAAAGTTTTGCTCAAAAACGATAGGGTACGTAACGTGGAAAGCGATAGGGGACGTACCAAAACAGTCGTGAATACACTGTAAACACATAAATAATTTAGAGCGCGGCTTGCATGTGAATCATAAGCAGCGACAGGCTTGTGCCAACACATCGGTACATATTGGGAGGGTCAACAAGAAAATCACCACTGCCTGCCTTTGAACAAAATTAGAGTAAACAACTGCAGTAAGGCACTGGTGGACCAAGGGATAACTCAACTTGAAAGCCAAGGCTTTCTTGCGGGTATCTACTACGACCAGGAGCGGGCTGGGGATGGGCGTTGATTTGGGGATGATGAGAAGGCCCACACCTCACCATCCAAATCATTGAGTTACCAGCTGGTGGTTTTTAGCTTTCTTAGTTTCCTCAGATCTTGGGATGGTTGGTTCATTCATGAGTGTTATTCCTCATAGGAGTTGAAACCACCAACCGGTCGAGTTAGATGGTCTGTAGAGGCCTTGGCCCACCCACAACGATGAGTGCGGAGACTACCTGAGACATGGAGAGCAGCACGGTGTAGTCCCAAAGTTGGTAGGGCGGCACTGATAGCTTCAGGGATGATTGGGGGTACCCCATGTATGATACAACAATTGCCGTATCCATAGAGATTGACAACGAGAAAGCATTTGCCGTACGTACAGTTCTTAGACCTGTTCTGGTATCATCTGGTATCTACAAAATATGACTGCAAATGATTGCTTTGCTCTGTTTCGCCATGCGTTTCACATTACTTTCACCTTGCTTTTGCCATGTTTTCGCTTTCTTTTTGCCGGCCTGATACCATCTTAGGAATCGGCGTTGCAAGTAACATGCAATCTGAAGTGGATTTCTGCGCACACCCAAGTTTTTCATTTCACGTAGCTAAGTTCTTGATTAATTAATGCAGGGGTCAAATGGCAGTGGGTCAAAACCCTGTACCCTGGTTCCCCTATCATTAACCGTTGTTTTCCCATGTTTTCCCTATATATTATTGCTGGTGAATCCTCCATTAGTTGATTACTATTGGCACGACATAGCCAACTGGTCAGATCATATCAACACCATGAAATCCACTCGCCTGGGTGCACCAGACAAGAACTTTAAGATAGGATAGTTGAGATGATCGCTGGATGAATTCGAGAACACCCCCATTGTTCAACCGTGTGCGGGTAGGATATACCCATATGGCTGTTTCTCAAGTCATAGGGGTACCCCTAAAGCATCCTCAATAGTATTGGTTATAGTCATAAACCAACCAGTGTTGGGGTACCCCTATTTTGAGAACCACCATATAGTTGATGATTATTATGATCATTTGATGTGTTTGGATCTCCTGGCCCTTTCTGGCGGTGCCGCTGCGTGCCACGTTGCCAGGAGGGTCATCCGACGGATGCCCTGCGAGAAGTGGAGGCTGGCTTTGAGAAGCGTGCCTTTGCCATCGAATTTTGACCACTATCAACCATTCATTAGTTGTTAGTTGATAATGGTTAATTAGTTGATAATGGTTGATAGTGGTCAAAATGAACTTATCAACCATATGGTTGGTGATAGTTGGAATTGGAAACCATAAATGGTTGATAATGGTTAGTTGAAATGGTTACTAACCATTAATGGTTGACCACTACTAACCATAGTAACCATTCATCAACCATTAATCAATCATGATTAACCACTAGCTAGCCATTTTTAATCTACCACAACAGCAACCGATAAGAATGAACAAATATGTGTGCCAAGGGTCCATGAAGGGTGTTCATTGTGATTGCATTTGTTCCAATGGAACAGGGTGCCAGCTGCTGGACGGTGCTCGTGCCCCTGCCAAGCCTGTATCAATCTCAGAGGGGTTCCCAGTTTTTCCGCCTCTTTAACGGGTAGTGGCATGCTGGCACGGTCAGAATCACCAACATATTTGCAGAACGAGTCTTTTGTTGAACAAAAGCGATGATGGTAAGCAGCCGCGTCATCCTGCAATCAAATCATGTTCGCCAAAATTTGAACCTGACCTATTCAAACATGATTTTCAACCATGGTAAACCTGATGGTTTCAAATTTGGTGAACATGATCTGAATGGTGGCACCAACCATGTTTTCAAATTGATTTCCATCATGGTAAAACCATCAAAGCATGGTTTTCAACCATGTTTTCAACCATGTTTTCAACCATGTTTCATTATCAACCATGGTAAAACCTGCATTGTGCGCATGTTTTTCTTGTCATCCATCATCAGCACCACACCGGGACTCGTGTTGTGACCAGGACATTGATGCCAAGTCGCAGCAGCAGCAGAAGGCAAGGCCATGCCGCACTTCGAATGTCGCATCCCACATGTGCTTTTGGGGTGGATGTTCACATGGCGGGGCACGTCATGACCATCAATGATACATATCATCCATACATGTATTGAGATTGTTGGTATTGTTTTGACATGTGTGGAAGTATAAATTGCTATGTCTATTTGCGAAAAGTAGCCGGTTTATTAAAAGTCGGAATGTTGAGATCATTTTGCAATCATTGCTTCTCTGGTCATGGTTTGCTGCTGAAATGCTGTTGACCCAATGACCCTGAATGGATTATCGGTTTTTGGACCCCTTGAAACATTGCCATACTGAAACAAGACATTTCGATCCATTGCGGTGGCTGACTGGAACCAAAGCCTGAGTGAGATGTAAAACCCGAGCCGCACAATGGAACCAACCCCATTGCAACAAGAGTATTGATTAACATCCATTGAACATTGCTTGAAACACAATTTACTATTACACAAACAATGGTTGGTTAAACTTAAACATTAATTGAATGTTTAGATAGTCATATTAAGGCATTGTGAAATTACTTAAACAAACATTATTAAACATTGTTTGATTCGAGGGTGGCTGACCCCAGTTGAAGGTTGGGTTGAAGGTTTTTGGCAGCAGGTGCACAAAGCGCTGAGAGATCGATTCAAGGCTTGGCTGAGCTGAAGCTGTTGGGAAGGGATTTGCTGCTTATTGATGGTTGGTGGTCAGACATGATGGTTGATCTGGTTGGTTAATCTGGTTGATTAGACATGATGGTTAACATGATGGTTAAGTGATGGTCATCATACTGATGGTCAATAACCAACTGTTAGATATGAATCTAATCTGGGTTATTGCTTCTGATGATCACCAATTATCTATCTGCTTGGTTCAAATAATTTGCTGGTTAGCAATAACTGAATCTGATATCTGGTTGGTGGTTTCAAAATGTTTTCTTTTTCGATGATTGATTGACAAACTAAAACTAATGATCATTTTTCAATGATTTATTTTTTGTTTCATAACTAGATGCTTCCGATTGACACGAATTGACTTGCACATGTTTGCGGGATGGGGCAACTCGCCACCCGTCAGTGGGTTTGGGGCACAGATGGAGAGACCACTGGAGTCATTGCGAGCTCAATCTGTCCAGTCAGGGCTGCAACAGCAAGACAAGCCAGGTCGGGCGGGATTGGGCACAGCTGAATTGGCTGAAGAAGTGGAGATGTCATCGTGCCAATAGACTGGAAGGAGTACTCAAGATAGGAGTACTCAAGATTTACTCAAGATATGAGTACTCAAGATATACAATGTCTAGATTCCAGAGACAGCTTTATCAATTACATTGCTACCAATGGCACTAGAATCACTAGATGCAGCTCGATGCACTAGTCGTTTTGATCAACAGTACTTGTAGTGACCCAAGTCTGTGTCAACCGCCCAATCCCAGACACCAATGGCGCATCAAAAAGAAGGATCCATGAGATGACGAACACCATCTGTCCGCTGGTGAATGATAGTCACTATGATCTGTGAAACATAACCAGTTTAGGCTATGGATAGAAATCACGAATGAATCCATTTCCATTAGCATCACCAGTTGGCATAGCCGTTCACATGAACATTGTGGTAGCCCTACTTCCATACCATGCCCTACCATACCATGTCATACCATTGATGACCGTCATAGCCGAGGGCGCACCTGTGCCGGTCATGCCGCCACTCCCAGGACCAGCCGCACAGTGAAATTTGGTGCGATGAGAAGTACCATGGAACAGGCCAGGCGGCGCACAAACTGACCTCATTTTGCCGACCTTTCGGTTTAGAATCACCAGGGGTAGCCCAAGAATTATCATTTGGGTGTCTATCACTAACCGAAAGGGGTAATTCCAAAGAAGTATCTCTTGTTTGGGTATAGGTAAAGTATCATCAAGCGAAAGGAATCATCATCCGTTTTGGAAGACTGTGCTTGGGTTGGATGATGAAGGCAGAAAGGATCATGGAGATTTCGCACCGCGCTTATGTGTGGTCATTTGGATCCCCTTCAAAGTCAGTGTCTTTTGAAGACAAATAAAGAATTCAACTGCCCTGGAAGGCTTGTTTCGCAAGCGTGGAGCAACTATCATAATCTATGTGCTTCAAAAACCCTTTATGTTTTGAAATGTCCATGTTGTCTTTGTTAAGACTCGCATTCCCCATGATAGTTCGCCCGACTGTTGTGAAACACAAGCAGCAAAGACAAATGCTGACACTTGTTGATGCTAATATTTCACTGGTGTGAACGAAACCAAACTGGTGTTAAACAAATCGCATTTTCTTAATGTTTGTCTTATATACCAATGTATTGTAGCATTCTTTAGGCTACACTGGTGCATTCTTTCGATGTATGGGTCACCCTGTACAGTATCTCCTCACTGCTCCCCCTTTGCTACAGAAGAGTTACCAAACACCACCATCAAACATCATCATCATCATCATCATCATCATCATCATCATCATCATCATCATCATCCACCACAAAGTGTCACTGAGTCACAAACCATCATTAAGCGTCAACATCACCAACCTTCACTAACATTTGCTAACCACCATTGAATCATCCACCATTCATCATCCTTAGTCAGCAAACCATTAATTCACTAACCATTGAATCAACCCTCATCAACCACCAATTCACCACCATTCTAGCTCTAACATTCGCATTCTGTAAAGCTGATGCTTCTGGAAAACTTTTTGGGACATGAATTCATGATTGATATCTTGAGTAGCACTTAAGAAAGTAGCAATGCCAAGAGACCACAGCGCAAGTTCTTTTTCCCCCCACGGCTAAGCTCTGAGCCAACGTTTGGTGTTCTCACACCTTTTGTCTCTTTCGAGACAAACCATCAGCCCCACTGGCATTTTGGGAAATGGATGTACGTTCAGAAGCATCTAAACTCTGCCACCACTGCCAGCACCAAGCAAGAACACAGGCTTTCACCTGCTCCTTACTTCTTGTGGTACCTTTCGCATAGATAACATCACCTTGAAAGGTAACCGCTTTTGACTTGCGGAGCTCAAAAAGAAATCCAGCTGGTAACTGTACTTGAAAGAATGGACTGGCATCCTTGGGATGCCCTTCATGAAAAGAGATTCCGGGAGGCAGCTCACCCTTCTCAACAAGATGCCCCCGAGGAGTAGGGGTTGCGTGGCTCCCACCAGCATCTGCTCGAGTGGCCTACAAGTGTTAATGTGGAAAGTTCGGCTAGGCACACGACCGGTCTTCGTTTCTGCCAAGATGGTGGAGATTTCCAAGGAGACTTGGGTCCGCCGTTACGCTCAGGAGAGTCATGAAACATGCTGCAAATAGCCCAGCAGAGTGATTGATCCATAACCATTCTGGCAACGGCTTACAAGAAACATCAATATAGGCCATTAAACATGTTGATATATGTTGATATGATTTCATATTAGGAAGCAACTAATTTGATAGCCTGTGTTGGTTGATTCTTTGGCAGCAACATACCCAACAAATAGTAGGCGAGATGATTAACTAACTGTCGAGGCATAACAAACCATGGTCAGAGGGAAATATCAACAACGGAAACAATACTAGGGACATGAGCAATGTTAGGAATTACGGGAGATGACAAGACAATATAGAAAGGCGATACCAAACAAACGGTAAGACTTGGAGGAACAAATATCACCAGCACACGATCGGGGACATCGCCAGCAACCTACAAGGATAACTACAAGCAACCATGATGAGGGAATTTCAGGAGCCAGTAGCAAAGACATGGGGTACAATTACCTAGTAGAACAAACCAAGACTGGATGATGGCCAGTGACAGCATTGCGATGCACGCAACCAAATGTGAGCAATCCGAAAGTAGTGGGGGATGGTTATCCTTCCAGCTGAATAGCTGGAAAATCGCCATGTTTTGCGACCGGTGAATCTACTGGAGGCTACTGTATGAACTGCTGAATTGCTACATCAGTCGAACAGATCTTTGAAGATGCTCGGTGTGCCCAACCATAGCATCCCTGCCTCCACATACCAACGCGTTTG
>VSDK01016039.1:135057-137557 GCA_009767595.1 Symbiodinium kawagutii
GTAGGGAAAACACCAATCTTTTGGTTTTGTTCTCCGCAGGTAAGCCATTTGCTGAAAAATGATTGGCCTTTGGTATTGGGCCATTCCCAGACACATTCCAGTAAAAAAATGAGGTGGTTGGTACAGTAGGTTTGGGGACTCAGCAATCCCGTGGAGCAGTTACTGTCGTCAGAGATGCTGTACGCTCTGTGATTTTTCATATCACATCATCTTATCACATCTTATCACCTTGTGCCAATATTGACCACTTTGGTCACCTCTAGCCTAAAGGCTGTATGAGTCTACCATCACCACCGGTTTCTGATGTTTATTCTTACTTAGAGCAGCTCATAGCCTATCCCAGTCGACCTCCAGGACGACTCTTGGTGTGCTTGTCTCACAGACTCTCAAGTGGCCGAAGTGACGGAAAAACCCTCGCCGGACAGTCGCTGGGTGGGCCATGACTGTGGATCCGTACCTAGCTGTTCTTGCAGTCGCTGTGGTAGAAGTAGAAGCAGTTGGTAATGCTAGTGGCACTTGCTGGGGGTGCGGCGAACTTTTGTAAATGTTGACATTTACCCAGAAGTTGATCTCAGAAGTTCACATTTACCCAATGTTGCTGGTGTTTTCACCCAGAAGTTGATCTCAGAATGCTGACACAACTGGTCTTTCCGTCCATCCTTGAGAAGACTATGCTGTCTCAGATCTTTAGAGGCCGCTGATGTCCCAGAGATGGGTTCAGTTTGGGACTGCTGGACCATCAATTAGCTGGGGACAGCGATGCGCAGGATCCAAAGATTCAGATCAGGCGCCCGCTGGAAAATGGCTTCGTGGAAACCTGGAATATGATCATGCTATAGCTCTGGGAAGCGCTGTGCGTGTATCAGTGACTGAAGAAGCTTTGGAACCAGTTCGCACTCCTTCCAAATGTTTGCACGCGCCGCAAGGTCCTTGAAAGATTGCCCCAGTGCATGCCACACAGTTGTATGTTGTAGGATTCAAGGAAGGGTGCCAAGTCGAGCCTAGGTCAAGATTCCAATGCTCCAGGTTTTGGACCCCTTTTACTGTATTGGGCAAGTGAATGTTGGTTGCACTTCTGATCAATCGGCAATGGGGCTGGTCACTGCTGGTCACTGCTGGTCACTGCTGATATCATGCGCTTTGTACTGTGACTCAGCTTAGTCACCGATTTTGACTACTTCCATGTGGGTGACTCAATGTAGTTGCCATCAAATATTTTGCAAGGTTAACTAGAAAGGCGGCAACATCGTACTTTGACACCTACCACGAACGGTGGGTCACTAGCTACCATCAACTAGTAGGTTCCTAGCTACTAGCCATCATTACTATCAGCTTCCTAGTTGCCACTACTATTTCCACCTTACTGTTTCGGTGCGAAGATCATTGGTCGTACCCTGGGGTGCCCTCAACAGTGGCGCTGCCTTCAGGCTGGCGGAGTACCCTGAATGTGCGGGCGGGCCATGAACTCAGCCTGGGCGGCGTTTGTGGTGATGGGTCTGTCGCCATGGTCCCCAATGGTTGACTACTGGTTGAGGCAACAGCGAAAGCTGAATGGCGCCCCAGTCATCGTTGTATATTTTTGGATTATTGATTGGACATGTGAAGATTATTGAGGTTAATCACCACGATGTCGATTTGACCATGGTTTCAACACCAAGAGTAGTACTTCGTTCGTGCCCCTGGTACCGCAGGCAGAATGTTGGCACCCCAAATCCCAGTTTTGAGCGATGGTCATTGGGCTCCACTTGGGTTTTGCTGCGCAACCAGCTTCCTTGGATTCCCTTCTAGAATGCTAGGTGTCACTCACTTGTACCCCATGTTGGATCCAGGCCCCTGTCTACATGTATGGATATGAGATGTATGGATATCCATGTGTGTGCAGGATTGTTTTGGCATATTTGTGGCGTTTGCTGTGCAAGCCTACTCCGTCTACATACATAATACATTCGTAGTAGTGACTGTCATGACTCATTGCGATCTTGTATCTCCGCAACAGTTGCAACTAACACCATATGCGTCAAGTGGATCCAAAAGGCGTAAGTTGTTCTTCAGTACTCTTAGTGACTCGCATTTATGAAAAGGCTAAGGTGCCCTTCAGCGGAAAGTACGTAACTTGAAACTCATTGGAGTAGCCATAAACTGTTAATCCCAAAACCATGATGGTGTCCTTTCGAAAATGAACAGTTGTTGGGATGGTAACAGGGGGTGCCCCGTTCCTATGGATATACGCCATGCAAGTGTATATCTTTGTAGACAAAGTATGTACTTGCAGATATAAGTAAGCTTTGCTTGGTAGAAATATTTCACTACAGAATTACATTTTGTGTTGCTTTCCTGCCAGGCAAAGATGTTTCCGTCCCAAGGGCGCCAAGTCACCGTTGGCTCGCTGAAAAGGGGCCGCCTGCGTTTGGCAGTGGGTCTTGGTGATGCTGGTGATGGCATTCCCAGCTTCCAAAACAGGCACCACCTTGGTGCTTCATGATTTTTCCCAAGCATCTTT
>VSDK01016039.1:142557-171740 GCA_009767595.1 Symbiodinium kawagutii
GGAGGCACAGCCCTGGCTGGCGTGAGGTCAAGGATTGGTTGATGCTTGATGATGCTTGATGATTAGTGGGTCATGGTGGGTCAGCTCGGAGCATTTCAACAAACTGATTCCATTGGTATTGCTACAATCCTTCCAGTTTATGGATTGATTTAGTACCAGTTTCCATTTCTACAACATTGATGGCTGAAGTCAAGGACAAGCAATTGTTCCAGTTGACCTTCTGTTTTTTTAATCCTTTTGATCGCTTTTTGGCAGTGCTTTGCTCTACGTATCTCATCGTGTTGTAAAAGTGGTCCCATGGATTGTTTCATAGGAGTGGAAGGGTGTCGCGTCAGACTTCCAGCAAACGGTCATGCTAGTTCTCAGCAGTTGGATTCAGCGCAAGGAGGTCTGCAACCTGGGCTCCTAAGCAACAAAAGACATCAGAATCAAATGTATTATGCAAACATGGTATTTCTAAAGCTAATTTGCAGAGATGACAGGAGAGAAATCTCCAATGGTGAATTTCTCAATGCCATGAGAGATTCACACCACGTTTGTGTTGTGAGCAACGCAGACACGGAGCACACACACTATTACATAACTTGTTTTTCCCACGGCCATTTCTTATTTCTCCAGCATTGCTCCCAGGATGAGTTGAAGGATGCTGATCCCTCTGCTAACCAGTCGGAAGAAAAGCACGGCGTCTCCCGCAGTTCCAGGAACTTAGCTGTGCTGGAAAAGACACTGAAGATGTCTTTAGACGAGCTCAGAACCAATCATGATGCACAGGCACGGGCGATTTCAGGCTCTTACGTGACGACACTGTCTGAGATGAGACAAGATGGAGGAATGCCTCTCGCAGGTCAAATCTGGCTGGTCTTAGCTGGTGTCCTGGATTTGTGGATGCTTGGACTGAATGCACAGATTGACCCCTGGGTGGTCAGAGATAGAAAATTCCCCCTAGTCAAGTCCATCCAGTTCTAAGATTACATCATTCCAAAAATGAATGGTACGAATTCCTCGGATATTCCATTATATTCCTACATACATACGGGGTGAAGAAGCCCTCTGACTCTAACTGTTGTACTACGATCCATCGACGCTTATTTGGAAGCCGGAAAAAACTATACGAACCTGGTTGACAAGCAGCTTATCAGATGTGAATTAGAGGGTGAACATGTTAGTTGTGATGATAAGCACAAAGTATTCATCTCTTTTGGTTGCACACATATGGACCACGGCTGGTTCATGGAGGATAGATGTTCTCTACACAATCGGTAAACTGCTTGTCCAGCCCAGCCGTTTTCCAGATTCCATATGCGTCATGGTGTCGGCTGATTCTCCACCACCGAGCACTAAGCAATGCCGCTCCTCACTTGGGGTCTACGCGACACATCATAGATCAAGCCTAAAGCTGTTAGGGGGGTTCTCAAAACCGGGGTACCCCCAAATCATCCTCTATAAACCATCTAGAGTAATAAACCAACTAATTTTGGGGTACCCCTACTTTTAGAAATCACCATCCATAAACCATAAGATCCACAGAAATGCAGCACCATTAAGCGCTTGGGCTCCATGTTGATTGCTTGGGCGCTCCAGGTCCCTTGCAGGGTCTCGTTTGTGGAGACTTTTGTTGGCC
The DNA here is from genome assembly GCA_009767595.1 of Symbiodinium kawagutii. Taxonomy (NCBI): domain Eukaryota; class Dinophyceae; order Suessiales; family Symbiodiniaceae; genus Symbiodinium; species Symbiodinium kawagutii. Next base: position 144,179 of record VSDK01016039.1, read on the forward strand.
ATGCTGTCCCTGGCTTTGTGCATTGCGCTGATCTGGTTCAGCATTCACCTCTCCATCAACTTCGACGTGGCAGCGAAACTGGGCAAAATGGAGCCGAAATCGATGGAAGCCTTTCCCCGATGACAACATGCACAATTCCAGGGGGCTACAGGGACTATTGCTAGCTTTTTCTACGCTAAGGTTTCTGCTTTTGATTTGTGAAGCGCTATGTATCATGTCAATAGTGTGATGTTCGTTCGGCCCTCCAGCTTCTGGCATCCACAAAGCAATGTGTGTGCTTTGAGAAGGGAACCAGAATAGATTGAATAGATGAACATCAGGTGTGTGATAATTTGCTTTGCAACAACTCAGATATACGATGTGCAATGTATTTCTGAAAGATGCTGCCCGTCAGAACATGGAGTACCTCCTACAAACCCGCTGTGCCTTTGCGTTCTTTACCGACACATTACTTACTTTCACTCCGATCATGTCTAGCAGCCCTTGAATTTTGAATCAACTGGCGACAATGTTTAACATCACTGTGCAGTGATGCAACTAAGGACGGTCATTTGCTATATGCTTGGAGTTGCCTTAAGTTTATGGATCCTTCGTGCTCGCGAAGTCCAAGAGTTGATGGGAGTGAATGAGAGCAGCCTAGATGTGTGTCTTGCGCTGCAACTTGCTGATCCTTTTGAGGTTCGTTCATCTGGATTGCAAGCAGGGATCTCCCGACCAAAACTGATTGGTGGTTTTAACAATTTTTTATTTTCCCTATTATTTATCAACAAATGGTTGGTTGACGAATATTTTTCATAGGGGCTGAAACCAGCAAGCAGAAAATACCGATCGCTCCCCAAAGAAATCGGCGAAATCAGCAAGATGCGAAAGGCGCCAAAGGCGCCAAGATTCTGTTTGTCTTCCATCATAGGGCGAGCTGGGTCAAGCAGTTAATCAACCAACGTTCATGGGGGATAATCACCAACAATAATAGGTTAATGATGGGAAAACAATGAGTAATCAACCAACTATGGAAAACAATGGTTAGTGATGGGGGAACCAGGGGGACCAAGGGTTTTGACCCATAGCCATGTCTCCCACGGGTTTTGCTCAAAAGAATGGGTACGACCAGAGGCACCACAAGAACTTTTGCTGTCCAGTTGAAAGAACCAACCAACGGCCGGTCACTTTCACAGCAACTGCTCTATAGCCTCCGAGGTATGCTCGGAAAGCTGGTTTCATCAGGGAATGGAGGAAGAAGTCTCGAAAGCGTCTCCGGGAGGACTGCAAGTTTTTGGGACCATTTCAAGGTCTTGGAACGTGAATGCATCAGATACAAAGGTGTCAACAAAAAATAGCAAATTAGCGGTGGTGGTGAGACGAGGCAACCACAATAAGCGAGAAAACAATTGTGATGGTAAGGAGACCATATTTCCAAAACAATCATAAGCAACAAGATGGAAACTTCAGTTGGCAAGCATTTCAACAGTTGATGAGGATGGGTATATAATTACCGTTGGTTCATACCATCGCTAAGATGCTGGTGAAATTCATAGCAATTAGACAACGCAACGGTTCGGCACATCATTGTCAGTCATGGCAAATGGTTGATTTGATAACAGTTAGAAATTAGAAACGGTTGAAAACGGCAGTCAATCATATGGTTGACAACGGTTTTCAGAATTATACATTGATTATTAATTAGATTCTGATGTAAAACCACGGTTGAGAATGGTTGATCATGGTCAGCGGCTCAACAATGGTTGCTGCATGCTTCGCGAATTGACTGGGCGGCCATTTCTGTATGGCACCCGGTCAAAGCTTCCTGGAGATTGTCCTGGGTTGAACTGTTGCCAAAGAACTCGGATGTTGGAATTTCTTGTGGAGGCCAAGTGACCAAGAATTCGTGGTCGATCCGGAAATCAGTGGAATATGGCCAGCTCATAATCATCACAAATCACCACCATTCACCGCTATCACCACGGTTGTCATCACGATGGCATCGCCATCAGGGTCACTGTCACCAGCATCGCTGGCCGCAAGGCCTTGGGCTTCCTGGCCTTGATGTGCACACTGCGGGCTTCGGTTCACTTGCCAGCCATGAACGAGGCGGAGGGAAACACCATGACTTCGAGATTTCGGGGGTTTTGGTTCATGCCTAGCAGTTAAACTGGACACTGATTGTAATGAACATATATGAGCAAAATAATGAGCATAGCTATTTGCGATAGATTTTGTGTGGTTTGTAGTGGTTGAAAATGTTTGATGGCGCGTAGTTTCGGATTTAACGGGATTCATGAACATTGAAAACCAAGTGTATTTGGAGGGTTTTTTTGTTCCTCAGATTTTCATGGCACTCACATATGTTTTTTTTTTTTTTAATTTGATATGTTACAGGAATCCACAGAGATGAACGATGAGCAAATAATGTTGTCCAATTACATTCAATAACAAAATGCCGATAAAATCATGGTTTATCATACCGTAAATCGTACAGTACATTCCATGACGATGATACGCGATAATGGGTGCGATGATGATTACTGTATATTATATACACCGGATATCAATGGTATATCATTGGGTGTAACGGCCTAAAATATTGTTGTTGCCCGAAGTGTGATGGAGCCAGAGACAGGGCACGTGGGTATTAAGCCCATCACTTCCCAAAGTTCAGACATCAGCAAGATATAGGTGCACTGTGTCTTCTTGCCATTTGCAGGTTGAAACTTGTTTAAAACAGTACACCCAGGTTTTTTCTGATTTCCTGCCATATATAGATCATAGTCTTGCAGCAACACCTCTGGTTGATTCCACCAATTTCCTATGATTGCATCCATGTTTGATAACCATTCTGCTTCAGGCGCCCATAGCCGCAGTGGATTGGAACTACCAGGCGGTGGTCACTGCTGCCTTTTGTTGCACCGCCTGTTGCTTCGTGGCTATTGCATACCTCCAGCTACATATTCTTTCAGGCCTAGAGCTGGCCATTGAGACTTGGCAGGTCATGGATTGTACACAAAACACCGAAGGGCCCTGAGGATCCATGGTCGACTTAGGTCCCAGGATACCTACTCACAACTGGAAGGCCTGGAAGCTGTTGCGAGCAGATAGACAGATGCCTTGTACAATGGCCAGACAGATAGAAATGTTCACACGAGACTATATGTAAAGAGATCACGTAGATTCATGAATAGATACAGTATAGAATCTAACTTCTAACAATCGAAAAATCTCAGGACTTATTGCTAGATCCGTCTCACCTATGGGTTGGTCACCTGCTGACCGTGCCACTTGAAACTGGCAGGTAGACCTGTTTGAATCAATAGCCGACTCGGGGTTTTGTTTGGAATGTTTCATGGGATTCCAGTCCGTGAGATTCACCTCAGTACAAGTGGGTGTATCCAATCGATGCCATCTCACCTGTCCGCTGTTCTGTTGTTGTTGATGATGGTGCTCCCCCTGCCGTTGTTGTTGGTTGGCAGTGTGGTTGGTAGTTCATTTGTTTGGCAATATCAATATTGTTCAATAGGATTGTTGTCATGCCCCATATTTGAGAGTGTGTATTTGCGTTTTTAACTTCACTATTATTGGTTGCATTGCATGGTAGTTGGTCATCCCTTCAGATTACACGTGCTTGTTATTGTACAGACCCCATTCTGTTCTGGACGTCGATTGCATCATCATGGAGGATGGATCCTGATGGCATCGTCAACCAACTAGTAGGCGTGGCATATGTGGTGATGATGATGATGATGATGATGATGATGATGATGATGATGGTGACGACCATAACATCAATCTTAAGCAAACTAGCTATAGATGGTTGATGCTACTAGCCATTATTTGTGATACTCGGCGACCACTAATGCGCAGCATGGCAGGGTGCGCCTAACCCATCTCACTGTGGACTGCTGTAGGACAGCTTCACCATCAACTTCTTCCGTGTGATGAACTTTGAAGATGCACTTGCAGACTGGACGCCTGGCTGGCGCAAGTGGCACTTTAGCTGAAGCTGCATGGTTACAAGATACCTAAGCTACTTGTACCTTGCAGTATTCTGATTGATTATGAAGGTTATAGGCTACCTTATAGGGTTACAGAGGTTTGGTCTTCGGATCACAACTTTTCTTTTCGACTACCTGGCAGATCATGTCAGAAATCGTTTTGTTGCTAGCTTTTGTCTCATTGGTTTGGGATGGTTCGGCTTTGTGCTGAAGAATTAAAGATGATCACTTGGTTGGTGGTTGCTGGTTTTGAGGACGTTCTATTTTCCCGTATTTGGGATGATTGCTTGATTGACTTGACGGGTGTTTCTCAAAATACGGGACCCCCAAATCATCCAACATGAGTATAGTTCTTGGTAATAAACCACCATTTTGGGGGGTTCCACGAAGTTCCCAAACTCCATATGCATGGGATGTCGTAACTCACCACCCACCAAGAGATCATTGCATACTCCGCCCACCATAGATCCACAACCAATCAGGCCATGGCCCATCCGAGCTGAGACATATCCAGTTTGAGAACCTAACCCCGCCCTGATCCGTGGTAGTTCGTTCGACCTGGAGGAAGTGAAGGTCAACTCCCGCTTCGTTTCGCTTGGAGAAATGATGATTCAAGGTTGTTTCAATGCACCTCTGATGTGCATGCTTTTCAACCCATGCCTACCTTCTGCGCCCCAGGAATGTGGTTCAAGCGACTTTACGACATGTTTCTGCCAAATTGAGCAGACCTCTATTTGTCCTGGGGGTCTCTTGTGGCGCTTCAGTGCTCTATTTGATCGAAGTGTCCTTCCTGAATGGTGACATTCAAGGAGCGGGGGCTGGGACATGCCCACACCCAGAGAGCAGGTAAGCCATGGTAGGATCCAGCCCTGTTTGCTATCGCCATACTTAGTGAGGATTTACCCTACATGACCCTACCAAAAATGGTAAGCCAGTTACAATGGCAACGCTCAGTAGGATCGACCCTTCAGGCAGTATCCGTTGCCAGCTTTGGTTATCATACCCTAGCGTGCAGAACGTCCCAAATGCATTCAAACATCTTCAAACTCAACATGTTTTCACATGCAGCATTGGGTCGACACCAGGAGGCACAGCATTCATTCTCCAAAATTTGTGGCCTTTACCGCCTTTGATCTTGTTCCTCTACACCATGATGCGTGCTGCATTCGTGACGGAGAAAGTTTCAAGGGTATCGCCCTTGGTCAATTCCTGGAGGTTCGATGGCTCTGAGGATTGTGAAGATGTTCCAGGATGGATGGATCTCGGAAGACAGTACGTTGTACAGTAACTGGGCAGAATCATGGAAAACAATGCGTGAAACATCGTGAAACATCATAAGCAACATCAAATATTGATAAATGTTGCTCAGCAAGGATGCCGATGATCCCTCTAGCGTTTGTAGTCCTGGATAGCATTGGACAGCCATATTCACATGTAGTCATTTGATTTTGGATAATTAATCAATAAGCAATTATACATTCTGGAATAAAATCTGGTGTGTGGATGGGCAGAGGAGGCGTGGCTGTCGAGCTGCCCAGATCAAAGAAAGATAGGATTCCTGTGGAGTCTTCATATTATTCAGATCCATTTTTTGATGATGCTGTGATTCTTTTGCTACTGTGCACATGATTTTGTTGCCTTCCAAGATATTCTATGTTGAGACGGAGTGACCGAAACTTCCTCATCGAGCTGTTTTGCACTTGCAGGTGCCTATTTGTAAATCAGCGTAAATCATGTATCCCAAAGTGGCGATTGAACGGTGAGCACCATGGTATGATAACTCGCACAGTTTGGCCTACAAAGACTAGGGCCATGTCTAGAGAGTGATGTAACATCAAGTGGTTTGCTTGAATGGTGCAATTGGTGAACGTAGCCATGGCTTGAGGCGAAGTCACAGTTCCAGCATTTTGGGCGTCATTGGTTACGGACTGCGCTTACAAAGCAATTGATAAGCAGGGTGATCAAGTTGTCATGCGTCGATCCTTTAGCTCCGACTTGTGTCGGGCTGCGCTTTTGCGATCCCATTTTTTCTTCCTTCATTTGCATCAAACATTCCATAACATTCCTATCCATTCAATGCCATAATTAACCAGTTACTTAGTTGAAGCTTCGGTATGCTTTAAACCAACATGATCAGCCGCCAAATTGGGCTATGGCTATGAACGAAAACCGCCGGAATGCCGCTGCGATGGGCTGAGGTACATAATTCAAAGCGAAGCAGGCGCGGTCGTCAAAACCATGGCTGGGTTTGTGCGCGGATGTGCAGGGGGTGCATCCTCAAATTGGCGGGGGTTCCATGAGTTTTCCTATTCAAATCGGCCAATTTGGGCTGGCTCTTGGGGCACTGGGTACCTAATTGGGATGGTTCAACAGGGTTTGGATGAATTTCTTGTTTGAACCCCTGTTGAACTGCAAAATCAATTACAGGAATAGCAGATCCTGTCTGTTTGAACCCCCTCAACGGGTTGAGACCCTGTTGGATACCGTCTGTTGAAGATCCCAGATCCATCGTTAAAATCATGAGACCACCGCGTTGTGGCACAGGTTTTTACATGCAAGGCGTGAGGCTCAGAATTTTCCAAGTCTCCAAGTTATGTTGCTCGGCTGCCAGTGCGGCTCAGCAGATGGTAGTCACAGAACTAAGCTGATGCTTTAGTAAGGTGAGTGGTGATTAGTAACTTTCAATAACCAATGATGGTTAGTTTATACACCTTCGTTACTACTGAAATGATTCATGCTCAATAACCGATGATGGCGGTTAGTAATCTAAGAATGGTGGCTAATGGTGGTCAAGAAGCATGCAAAGCTAATTGCGAATGATGCTAAAGAATTGTACCAGTAAATATTGTGAATGTTGATCAGCAAGTGGCAGGATTCAAGATTCGTGGCAAATCTAGCAGATGAAGGCAAAAATTGGCTGTTAACAGAAAATGGATTCGTGGGCCAAACATCGTCTTCAATGAGCAGTAGACCAGGTCAGAGTTTGCCATTCTCGATCAAAGACAAAATCTATACCAACTGTGCCATTTGGTGCCACTGTTCAATCACTAGTCCAACGGTGCCACATATTCCACACAACTTGTAGCATGGTGCTGGCTTAGTCAGACCTTGGGCGAGCTTCAGCCCCAAGTCCATGAAGTCATCAGGTGACCCCGCTGCAAATACATGGGCTTGGGCCCCGCATTTACGACGGCGAATCACTACAAGAACTCGGAGATTGGGGGAGTCTGACCACCATGGATGATGTTTGATGAGCCATCCCTGTGCAGCATGGGCAGTGCCAAGGTTATTACTTTGGGGCCTTTCTCTTTGCGGTGTTCACTCGTATGACCGGGTGACATCGGGTGTCCAATGCTGACGCTCCAGCGATACATAGTTAGGTCAAGTTTTCAAGTTTTCGATGCCTAGACTTGATCACAGCTACAGGTTCGTAGCCCATGGAGTGGGTTCAAGTTTGCTCAAAACTTTGGTTGTCAGTTTTGCTACTCAGTGGGTGATACAATGGGGATTCTTAGTACCAGGAGGACATGAAACATGATGAAGCTGGTTTGGACCGTTGCTCATTGGCAGACATAGTTTTTGCATGTTGTTGCGTCTTCTTCGAATTGGGTCGCGGCTCTTCTGGAGAAGCAAACAAAGCGGTGTACTCACTGCCCGGGAAAATTGTCATTTGTGGTGCTAGGTTTTTTGGCCAATTGGATGTGCAATTGGAAACGGACACAAATGACAATCAACATCAATAAACCATCACTAAACCATTTTGTAGCGTTCTACTATGGTGAATCAGTTCCTGAGTAGGGATCATTTTTGTGGAGTATGCCATGTGCCAAGAGTTGCGGGTGTGTCGTTGATGACTACAGGGACGAGCTCGCGAACATTAACCGAGTCATGATCGTTTTCCATGGTGTAGTTCATCATGGTAGCTGAACCCAAGCATCATTTGTATGGAAAGCAATGGTTCGGCGCGTTGGGTGGTACAGTATCCATGGACATCATATAGAAAAAACTTTCGAATTCCTGGCCAGTCGCCAGTCAGAATCAGAAGCGTCTTGGATGCGGCTGGGTGACCATTCACAGATAGGTGGTTGCTAAGGTACCCAACGATATCCCCCCTGATAATTATCAATTTTAAGCTTGCATGGGGGTGCCTAAATATATGTTGTATCCAGCAGAATCTGTAGTTGACTTATGTTTACTTATATGTTTACTTTGGAGCTGTCCACCTTTTTGGCAACCTCTCTGAATGCGTCGTGACGTGTAGCAAACACGTATCTTCTGACCTCTTATTTGGTCTCATGTCAGAGCGGAACCTGTAGTTTTTGCTGATCCAAGTTTTCTTTTGGCCTGGGCCCGAGACTGATGGACCGAATGGAAGAACAGCGACCATTCGTGCCATTCCAAAGAACAGTGAATTAAGTGGCGAAGAACGAATGCTTATATGGGACGATAATGAGCAACAATAGTCAACAATGGATTCTGATGATCGGAAGTGACTCGGAAATAAGATTCGTGATATCTATAGGGTTTCTTGTTGTCGTTGGAATAGCTATTGACCAAGCACTGGGTCAGGAGAGCTTTCTTGGTGGCTCATTTGTTTGAATGTCTTGTGCTGTGCCAACCACCCATGACTTCAGATAACAGAGGGTCCTCAAAAGGTTGATCTTTCAGGGACCCAAACGTGGTGGACCCAGATGGTCGCTGGAAATGATGGAAATGTCTTGCGCCAGGTTTCCATTCAGTTCATGATTTGCTTGAAGTGCTTGAAGTTTACATTCGTCAATTCATTTGTTCATGTTAAACAAGTTGAAGGCTGAAAGAAGGATCTCATCGGTAAACGCTGATTGTTCGTTGGTTGAAGGCTGCAAGCCAGCATATCCATGCATATATCCGCCATAAATTCGTCCAACCTGGGCTTCTTGTCCACCAGTCGTAGGTCTCGGGGGCCCAGTTCCTGTCGCGACACCGGGCTCGTCTTTAAAAGACGACCCGGGCCCCAGCGGAGTCGCGCTGCAGAGCGCAGCGATTTTCGAGCTGAAAAGTGCGGATTGTCGTGTGGGGGGCAGGTGCTTCACCTTGCTTCAGAGTGTGAGCAATGTTGACCGCCATGAGTTTGGTGTTCAGGACGTGTATGGAAGCCTAGTGGGAACCAAACCTGCTAAGCCTTTGCATCTCTTTTCGAAACCATTTGATGCTTGCCATTGCTTGTGATGTTCTTTGAAGAGTCCCTGCGTAAAAGATGGTGGGAGATGGTGTGAGGCATGTGGTGATCCGATGGCTTCGATCGATATTGCAATGTCCATGGTACCTGGCTGTCATTGAGCACACATGTTCACAGAAACCTCGAGACTGGTTGATGGTTTTTAGCATTTTTGAAATCGTTGGGAAGGTTGTTTGATTGTGCGTTTGGAATGCCATCCTTTCACCACTGGAGAAACCGTGGCGAAGTTCCTCCTGGTGCATCCTGGCCAGTGACCAACTGCTGCCACGTGGCTCAGAATTGGCCCAGTACTCAGCGCCCCTTTGCAGTGGGGGCCGCCCAGACGGGGCTGCAGGGGGCAAGCCTGGGCATCACTGCAAAGTTCCAGCCTTTGAGTGGCCCTATTTTTGGGGTTTGTTCGATTGGTTGAATGATGCAGTGGCCCAGAGGGTTCTAGGTATTCGATCTATCCTTGAAATTCTGTGCATGTTTGTGCAAATTGCTCATGCAAGAGTACATATTATGTTTAGATAGATATCTTGCATGACAAGTATTCACAGACATAGGCCTGTTTTGTTTGTGAATGAGTATATATCTATCATTTACTGTACAGATCATTTCTTCAAACATGCACATTATATTATCGGTTTATCCAAACATAGTCCAGCACCAAACTTGATGATTCCACGTGAAGAGAGTCACTTGTTTCTGTGTGAACCTGGGGCGACCCCCAAATAAGACATCTCGCAATTAAATACATGGATCGAAGCTGATAGATGCTCACCTAGAAAAGAACTCATCGAGATGTTTTTGCAGGGTTTCCCTATGTCATTGTATCCTTGTCAACATCGCACCTTAGTGACGATTCTCTTCATGCTTGTCTTATTTGTTTACCAACACGCAAGTGGAAGGAGATAGTCTGATATAGTCTGTATATATTTGCGTTTCATCATAGTAGGCGTTGAACCATATGGTGTGTTCAGGGAAAAGTATAACACCTGCATAGTTGCAATTAGTTTCTTTTTCAAGCGCGTCATGAAACGCACAGAAGAGCGCATCCAATTCCAAAGATGCTTCTGCCTAGGAAACGGGGTAACCCAGCCACCCCCGAAATCGCCCCATTGTTGCCAGAGAATCATCATGAATCATGAATCATCTAATCTGGTGGGTTGGCAGCTTTGGATACATTAAGCTCCATGTTTGGTCCTGAATCGTCAGTTGTTTCATTGAGGCAGTACTGCAAAGGATGTTTTGTTGCTATGGCGGATGAGATGTCTGCTGCCAATACAGTATTTGCCACCAAGCAATCCACAGTGTTGCATCCATCCAAGCATTCAACTCTGGTTGATGGTGTTATTTTTTGACAATGTTTTTGCCCAATATTTGCGGTGTTTGTTTGATTGACAAATATTCTTTGAACGGTTTATTGTAGGTACCAAACAGAACTGAAACCATGAAACCTAATGTGTTGGTTTTACATCAGGTCTGTGTTTGTTTACTCACTATTAGGTTGGTTGGTACCAAATAGTTCAATAGGTTGGTCAGTTTGGTTGGTTGTTTACTCACTATTCGCTTGGTTGGTTGGTTCTACATCAGTACTTACTCAACAGCGCAGCCCAACTTGTTGCGCCCAGAGATCCAACGTCCTCCTGAGCTCGGGACCAGGATGAACCTCCAGGTGGTCACCAAGCAGATTTCGCAGTTGGGCAGATCTAAACAGTGCCTTGACCAATGTCCAGATGATGAACCGTTGAGCCTTTTTGGGTAATGATGATATGATGATTGTTGATATTTCATGGTTTTAACTGGTTGTACTATTGGTTTTAACTGACCATTCAACAATCATTTCATGGTTATTTATAGTGGTTACAGTATTTAATGATGATATGATGATTGTTGAATGGTCAGTTAATGGCCAATAGTGGTTGCCATGGCCTTTACATTCTATGTTTTAAACAACTTCATGCGTAATACTTGTGATCAGTGTTTGAGATTTAAGACCCCAAAAGTCTTTGGTATATAATATCTCCAATATATGCAAAGTAGTGGATCAGCTCATCCTGAACTGGTGGAAACTGTGCAGCAACACTGATACATATGGATACGTATGAGGCTAGCCCAAAAATGATGCAACCCCAGAACTGATGGTTTTTGATCAATCGGAGGCATATGTTTATGACTGATCAGTTCTGGGATAATTTCATGAGTTTCAGTGGGACTCCAAATGTGGACATGTGCATAGGCGTACACGCGTGTGCATCTATGTATCATGCATACATATATTTCTACATATTTGTACATATACTTTTATATATGTACTTATTTATATTTATATATGCACATATAGAAATATATAAATTATATTCATTTCTATATACATATATTGTCGGAATGCATATGTTTATGTTAAACGGATAATTATAAAATATGTATATGCTGGTGACTAAGTAGATGGCAACAATGAAGCCCAAAATTGTAGCTACTCAAATAGCAATGCCTCACAGTGTTTCCAGCAAAGCAGTGACACAAATTGGTTAAAATCCTTGCAGCCGTTGACAACCATCATCAACCAGTAGTAGCAACCATTGCATTAAGCATACATTGACTGCCATTCATCAACAACAACAACAACTATCAACAGCGGTTGTTGATCACTGGTTTTGTGTTCATTTTTTGACTATTTTTTATGTTTGGGATATCGACCTGCCACTTATGGTGATGTTGCTTCTGAAGCACCAAAGCCATTGAAAATCATGCACCTCCTTCACAATTGATTGGTTGCACCATGTTGCACCTCCTGAACTTTGGGTGGGTTACATCCAATGGACATTGATCAGCCATATCTTCCACTATATTGCTGGGTCATAGCCAGTCATGTCTTCAACATCAGTGTTGTTGATATCCTGTTGGTTGAATCCTGGTTGGTTAGTGGTCATTGTTCGTGGGTGTTGTTGGTGTCAATACAACTCCTTGCTGATTGGATCCTTGTTGGTTGGATCCAACTCCTTGTTGTCATTGGGTTGGTTGGGAAAATCTACAGTGGAAACCCGGCTGTTTTAAGCAGCAAGTTATAGTGGATGTTTTCCCATCATCATCCAACCCATCAACCAACCCTCGACTTTCCCATGAAACTTTCCTGTAGATTTCTCATCAACCAGTTCTGAGATAATATTGACCATATTGACCACTATGAATTGACTAATCCCAAAATCTATCCATCCAGGTTTTTTACATTTTAACCATGAAAAAAACAATTTCTAACCATCTAAAAAGCCTGATCGAACCATTTCTGAGATTGGTGCTACCCCTCGTCACAAGGTGGGTCTCAGCTTTGGACTTGCTGCACCAAGAGCCGCGTGCGAACGCCTTTCTGTTCAGTGCAGCCATCAGTGCCTGGACCGCAGGGTGATGGCCCCTGGCCATGGCCCTTGGGTCTGCCCCAAAATCGCTGGTTTCCTTGTTGCAGCTGGGTGTGGTTTAAATCATGGCCAGCAATGAACAGCTCACAAGAAATAGTTTCGGCATAGCGCCTTGCTGAGGCTTGGGATGTGCCAGTTCTGCTTGCCAGTTCCTCATGTGTTTCATGTAACTGGTGTCACGACTTGAGCGCTTGCGCGATCACCGGTGGAAAGGACTGGGAAGCCGCCAGCCACCAGTGGGCTGTTAAAACCATGTCAGCCCTGCGCGCTAGAAACTCCAGCAGTAGCATTGTTTGAATGAATCATGGTTATTGATGATTGATGCTAATCACTATTCATAGTTATTATTGTGTAGTAGGTCAAGCATAGTTGTCAAGCATAGTTCAACATAATCATTGTTCAATCAAGACATATCATTTATCAATATCAACCATGGTATTGTTCAAATGTTGGTTTCGTTTTTGAGAACTGTTTCGATTCCCAGGTGCTTGTGAGCGAAGTGCAGAATGGCAGCAGGCCCTTCAAGTACTTTCGGAGTCTTGGATGCTCCAAGGAAATTCTGGTGTGCATGGGCATATCAACATGGTTGGATTAGGACATGTTACATCCAACAATCAAGAGGATAGGATATGGACGATTAATCTGGCAATCTAAACAATCTAAGCATGAAATGATGGTCTCATAGTAGTTTGACCTAACCACGAGATGCACGTTATATGAACCAAAGACCAAGACTATTGATTCTTTAAAATGAAGTTATTGCGTTAGATAATATTACAACATATCACGATAGAACGGACATAACATGGAAACCATTATTAAACCGATAGCAGATATACCGCAGTGATCACTGCGACGGTTTTTCAGTACCGGTGAACGGTTCGAACAGGCGCGGAGCTGTTGACGCCACGTAAACACCAACAGCTTGGCTGAGCGACTGGGAAGTCCAGCCAGGGCTGGTAGCAGAGTTGTTGGGTCAGTGTGGCTTTGCAGTTCTTGTTGGGCCCTATTTGATAGGAGGAGCAGCGATCATTGGGGTGGGTGCAGCTGCTTTTGACCAAGCCTATGTCTCGGCCTGTGAGATCGCGATATCTTCCTTGACCCAGTTTGCAGAGAGTTGACTGCTATCTATGTGCCAATATCTGTACACAAATAGTTTCAGAGATCAAGAAGCAATGCTTCTATGCAGTTGCACATGTTAAAGGAGATCATGAACACCCATTGAGTCGGCCATGGGAATCATCAATAAATATGAGGATATTGCTCGTTCTTGGCTTGGAACCACTTGGCACTGCCGAGGACATGTCACAGTGGAAACCTCAGCGGGGCCAGGGCATGGAAAGCCGCTGTATCCTGCGGCTTCTTTCGCAACAAGCATGCAATTTGTTACAGGTATCATCCCCAAGCTTTTCTTGGAAAAGAAACCCAGCTGAAATTGCTCCATTTTGAAAAAAGCCGTGAAACTGCATGTTGATGCATGACGAAAGCCCAGGGTTGAAACTGGCCAATTTTCAGGCGCTCAAAAGACCTTCAACAACTTAAAACTTCAAACCCAAGTCTAAGTCTAGAAGAACCTTCAGAACTTACACAGTTTGAAACTGTGTAACAGCTGTTACAACACTGGTGCTGTTACCCATTGTCAAGCCCATTGTCAGCACCATTGAGAATGCGAATCATTAATATTGTCATATTAAAAAAAACCATTGCAACAGCACCAGCCCACTGTCAGGCGGCGCGGCGTGCGCGCAGACGTGGTTTGCTACGGCGCTGCGCTGAGCGCCTGCGAAAAGGGGCAGCAGTGGAGCCAAGCTCTGCAGCTGCTGATGGCAGCGCGGCGGAGCCAGTGGGGAAGTTGGTGGATGAAATCATTAATTAGAATATAGTTAGATTATTAATCATGGTATTTTAAGTTGGATTAATTTGTTAGATTATGTATGATGATTGATGATTTTAGATTATTGTTTTGTTTCTTAGTTAGATTATACGTTAGATGACGCATGATTATGGATTAGGTAAGTGTTTAAATGGCTACACTAGTAAACATAGAGTTTGTTTACATTGAAAATATGTACATAGATCTTCACACAGATATGTATAACTAGAATTTTGGGTTTGTGCTAGAGTCGAGAGGTGGGGTCAGGTGTCACATATAGTTTTTTTTCCTTATGTGTAAGAAATGATATAGCAATCAAATACCATCAGATAAAACATTCAATGTTTCAGGGCGACCCTTCAAAACACAATATCACTATAGTTTTTGTCACTGAGAGTTATCAAACGATATTATCGTTGGTGGTTTTGAACATTGTTTCCCTATCATTTGGGATGGTTTGTTGTTTGTCAATCGTTCAAAAGGGTTGAACCCACCAACCCGTGATTATTGTAGGCGATTTCCCCTATTAGCCGTGATTTGTTAATTATGATCAATTGTTAGCTATCCCCCAAATCGTGTTTTATATATCCCTATGATTAACCATGATTGTACAAATTATAAACCTCCATTATCAGGCATGGTAATCATTGTTTAGTAGGTACCGCCATGGCTCTGGACAAATCCTTCTTATTGTTAAACACTTACTGTAGTTCCAATACCTTTATTGCTTCTCACTATCATTATTGTTGGTTTTATTAAGCAATGATGAAAATCTGATGCTATTGTGAATTCTTATTTGATAATCTAACAATAAGAATGATAGTTTTTTACATTCATGTAATTCTGACTGACAATAATTTCATGATAATAGTTGTTTAACTGATAATCTGATCCTTGTTTGAACCCTTCTTGTTTGTTCAGTTCCCATCCCTGCGTTCCCTTAGGACATGAAGGATTTTGAGTTGCTGCCCAACCTCATCGCTTGCAGCAGTGCTCTCAGTGCCTGTGAGCGTCTGAGAAGCATTACGGCGGGCGGCAGCCAAGGGATATTGGTTGCAGGAGGATCCCTGGAGGCTTCCCATTCGGTGGTTTCTCAGAATAAGGGACCCAAAAAATGGTTGGTTTATTGCTATAAATGACTATTAATGGATGATTTAGGGGTACCCCTATTTTGAGAAACCACCATTCCAATCAATTGAGAATTGCACATCGAGTGGCGCAACCTAAGGCCAAGTGTTTGGAACCTTCAATTTACATGTTGAGAAGATTTGCTCACAAAAACACGGCTCCTAAATGTGTTTAGTTTCCCACTATGAATGATCATTCTATGTCTTTTTCGGACTTTTCGAGACATGGTCAGATGCCTTTGGTGACCTACGGTGTTTTGATGCACCAGTGGCCTAGTTCAGCACCATTAGCTGGTTCAGGCCCATGCAAAGGCTTGCTGGTGAAAGCAATCGGCTAGATTTGCCACTAATGTTTGTTTCTTCGGCTGGTTGATTGGTTTTTATCGCTTGTTGCTTGGCAGAATCAACTGTTTTGGGTGTTTCATCCCTGCTTGGGACGATTGTGTTGAAAAACAAAGTAGGAGGGCGTCCCTGGGTCATGGAACCAGCTGGCAATTCAACCCAAAGCCGCCGCGGCTTTGCGTTGCTGTGATTTCAAGGAAGTGCCAAAAGTGGCAGATGGCGCTTCACATCTTTGCCATGATGGAGGATGCAGGTTGGAACAACTGCAGAGAGGCTTCCACGGTCCTTGTGGGTTCCCCATTGGCAAGTTTAAACATATGTATTAGCCAAGAATACACAATTATATAATCATAACCCATGCATTTGTACCTGCAGGTATACACAGGGTGTATGGATATAGCCGGTAATGGCCAGTAATAGACATTTCTTGAACTATCCAAATATCTCCATTCACTAATTTTTGTCTGGGGACCAGCCGGGGTCCAGGACTGCAGCAGGATGTCGTTTCTTTCAGTGCCAGCATCAGCGCTTGCGAGAAGGTGTGGCAGCCAAGCTGAACGATACTGTTGAAGTCGATGATGTGATGCTAAATGATAGTTGATGGCTGAGAATTGTGTATAACCATGTATAACCCCTGTTTGTATCGTTATGAACCATACTTCATGATGGTTGGTGTTGCGAATACTGGATCATGCCAAGACATGGCCGCATGTCCAATGAGTTGGTAGAGGCACTTGAAGACCAAGATCTGCATGTTGAGCAGCGGGCACCTATGAGCTAGAAGAGACGTCCTTGTTAAATCTTGTTGGTTGATCACCATCTCGTTTATTTACTACGGATGTACTACCCCCGTTCAAGGAATGCATTTTCTAAACCAATCACCTTGATGAGAATATCACCACAATTGACCATCATTTACCATCATTATCAACCGTCACTAACTATCATCAGCAACCATCACAACCATCACTAACCATCACCATAGTTTTTTCTCAGGGCCCAATGTATTTGATCAGAAGTGCCGGCTGCAGGGCCGACAATGGACCGTGGCCCTGACGTTGTTGTCACAAATGTTGGCGCAAAAGATTAATCCGATGCTTGGCATGGGAGGGGAAGCCAGAATCGAGCACCGAGAAACTCTGTTGTCTGGATTTGTTTACCATGGTAGTGCTTACAGGATACATCAGGATACATCATCAGGATACATCAGGATACATCAGGATACATCAGGATACATCAGGATACATCAGGATACTGGGATCAACTGGTTTTCTCACTGTTTAGCTGACCACATTGTACAGATCAAAGCCAACAAATGCAAATGTACTTGGGGATCAATAGAAGCTATTGCTGGCCTCATTCTTGTTGTGCATCGTTTTTGAGATGTGTCTTGATTCCAATTCTGATTTGTAAACATTTGTAATATACTGTACTAATAAAAATTATGAATTTGCTTCCTACATGTTTGCACAGCGCCCCATCAGCTTCCCTAGAGCAACTCCACTGAGCTGTGATGAGCGGCGAGGAACGTCATCACCTGGAACTCAGCCATCAGCTCCTGCGAGAAAGGCAGCGGGTGCTGTGCTGGTGACCTGGGGCCCAGCTGGGGCATTGCCAGGCTTCCAATGGGAGTTCGCCCTGCAGCTCCTGGTGGACATGAAGCCGTGCCATGGCTGAGACCTGGGCGCTACGCCTGAGGCGCTGGTGGATTTGGATAGCAATGACGATGACTTTTTTCGGCAGCATGGCATCATGCTGCTTAGAGGCATGGCATCATGGTCAAGTGGCAATCATGTAGCAAAAAGTCGAAATGATCAAAGCCGGCACCTGTTCTGTTGCCATGTGGCTATCAAGCTGTAGCTTGATGGTGGGCAGGTGAAAGTCGGAGTGCTGATTTGCCATGTCAGCTGTGATTGAAGGGCCTGGTGCGTTGGTTCTTTCAAGAGTGACCACAACCTGGGAGGGTCCATTAAGGCAGTCTGGACCACACCCAAATACTACTCTTTGATGAAACCAACTGTTTCGATGACATGTTGGGGGAACGCTTCCCTAAGAACCGCTTTTCTTCGTTGGACGAATGACATTGGCACAGAATCATCTCCAACCTAGTACCTAGTGGCTTTGAACACATGGGAAGATTCATGAACTCAGACATCGCTTACCATCCAAACTGATTTCCTCAACAGGACCGAACAGGATGGTTGGAGGGGCCTCAATGGATCACCTGCCTTGCGAACTCCCAGGTCCCACTTGCGTGCAGACAACGTGTCCTTTGCCGCCACGCTTTCGGCCTGTGAGAAATGTCCCTTGGCGTCGCTGCCAGCTGTCAGCTGTTGATCAGATAGCCCGCTATGCCGAGCTGCGATCCGCTGAAAGTGTCCAACCACTGGGGTGAACTTTCGATCATGACCCAATGAACATCTAGGTGGTCCGGGGGCCATCGGTCATACGTCACCAGAAATGCTGCTACTGTCCTCGTACACTGCCGGATCCTGGGATCTAGCTGATTTTGCGTATTTCCTGCTTAAATTGATAACAGATGTACAGTAAATCAACACGGCCTGGGAATACGCAACAGTACCTGCCATGTGTGAAACATCGCCGCCGGCCGCCACTAGTCAAGCTGTCCCAAAGCCCTGGTCAGGGGATTCATTAGGATGGTTCCATCAGACAGCATCAACGAAGTAAAGATCAAACTTAGCTTGGTTGAATCATGTTGAATCCACTAACTTAGGTAGTAAAGCCGATGAATTTCTAGCTTGGATTGGATTGTCAAGGAATGTCGAGAATCCACTAAGCTAAGTCCGGGATTCACTAATAAGCTAGATCATAGCTTTGTGTGGTCTAGAGCATAGGTGTTTTGCAACATCAAAGCTTCATAGGTTTGGGTCGGGTCACATGCCTGGATGAATCTCAAGCCCGGCGGTTCGGCAAGCCTAAAGCCAACAAAAAGCTGGTACCGTTGGATTTATATGCCAACAATTGCCATCAATCACGAGCCAGAATCAACAATGTTGGTCGTTGCTGCTTTCTGTTATTGTTGTGTATGGTTACCAAATGACACCAAGGATCAACCAATGGTCAACACACCTTAGTCATGAACATTCAAAACCAGTTGCTAGCATCAGCAATAGCCAGCAATACTTAATAAGCAGAAAAAGATGTTACTAACACTCACCAAGAAGAACATCAAGCTGTTACTGACAATGCCCAGCGATGAGCCACCAGCAACAGGCAACAGCTGTTGGAAGTTCGTGGAAGCTTTGCACCTAGCAACCGAGCAAAAGAATGACACACCCAGGGATAGTCTGAACACTGCCCAGGCGAAGTAAACTGGAAAAGGGGCCACCACATGGATTGATTTCCTCCATTTTCCGACCGAACACTTCTGTGATCCGAGTGTTTGGCCCATCTCCAGGTCAGACCCAGCCATTGATCATTGGAAGGTAGACTAAAAGATGCTTTCGTCTCATGGAGAGTCACCGCTCGCCCCCTGTTTCAAGCAGCTCCCAAAGCAGTTGGTCAGCCAAGCATTTCTTTGAATTTTGTTATACGGGAATTCACACTATGCAAGAAATTTCCATGGGGCGCACTTTTTGGCTTTTTGCACTTTGCCACTTTTAGCACTGCGAAGGTCACTGTTGGGAGCAAGCGCTGGCTGTTTTGGATTGGATGCGCGAAGACGGAGTCAAAGAGGACTGGGTAGAACAAATGAGTTGGTAGATGGGCCATCTGGAAACTTCCGTTGATGTACCACTGGCGAGAGCGGTAGAACTAAACATATCATGGGGAATGCTCTACATAAATCTAGCAGACAACCTGCTCATCGCCAACTAACATCAACCAACCAGCAAAATGAATCGGTAGTGACTACAGTTGGTTGATGTTGGAAACTATTTTCATCCCTAAACTTTCCAGAACCCAGAGTTTTTTGGGTCACTCCCGTTGAAGGCCCAGTACCTTGGGATGGCGGGAGCGTTTCGTGGCGAATGCTCCTGTTGCACAGGGAAAGGACCAACCCACCCGAAGCAACCTTCTCAATCGAACCCAACAAGCCCACCAAATCAACTAGCCAAGACAACTACCAAGCACGGAACATCCACGGAACATTCATGGAACATGGCCACCTTTGGAGCAGCCAGGACATCATTGCCCTCAACGCTGTACCTTGGCAAGCTGTGGGCATGGAACGAACAAGTTGGGGAAGTGGCTATCAAGAGGTGGAAGGTAAGGTCCAAAAGTTGTCACCAGAGGAGGTCCATTGCTACCACTTGCTGCCTTAGAATGACTGCTGGAACATTCACAAAATTCCACAGATTTTGGCCGCAAATCGCCATGCTGAGCCCTGAATTGCCAATTCTGACAAGCTGATCGCTTGGGGTTGCTGCCATGCACTCGACAGTTGACTTGAATGCAATCTCTCCTACCTCAATGTGATGGCCGATGGAAGTGGGTCATGTGATTTGAGGGTCCCCACCGTGTTGCCGTGCTTGTACATTTGGCCCTGGATAGAAGTCTACCAGTTTGATAAGGCGGGAGGCGTAAGAATACATTCAGGAATACATTTGATGATCTAAGATGTGTGCATGTGTCGTTTTCCATCTGTTATTCTTCGATCCCCATTCTGAGGCCATGAATTGTTGGTTACTGATGGCTATTTCTGGGTGGATTCATAATCAACAGGCCGGAACTGGCTACAATATCATTGGGTGTAAAGATCAGACGGCGACTCAACCATCAGTTTCCAGTTGATTCATCATGTTCAACAGATGACCATCCTTAGCCAGGTCACTCGCACTTCCAAGGTGGCATTCATGTTTTTTTCTTGTTGCAGCACATTCAAACCAAGGTCATCAGCTCAGCATGTGGGCATTGGACCTTGGCGTCTGCCATCTTTGCACAGATCTTGGAGGCCTCAAAACTGCAGTTTGCAGCCACTGTCCCAACAAATCTGAACTGTTTGGATGATGCAGCAATTGATCCATCCCAACTTTAACTTGGACGTCTCCCTTTCCGATTTTCAAAGAAGAGAGTTGTATTTTGGGATGATTTTTGGCGGACAGAAGGACAGAGTTTCAGTTGAGTCATCTTTGAAACACAGCGACAGCAGCAGCCGGCTGCCAGGTGTCTTTGTTGCCGAACATTGTGTCGTTCTCTGCCTTGGCTGGCGCTTTAGCCCAGCTGGAGATGGAAGACCAGCCCTTTTTGGGGACTCCAAACATGGCATAGGCATAGGTCGAAAGGTAGCCTGCAGGGTCAAGGGCAGGTCAAAGAGACCGTTCTCTGCCTGATGTCATCATCAACAAGTCACATGTGGATAGAAAGGCATGACCTGACAACGCAAATGCCAACAGGGGATCCAAAATGATCCAAAATGAAGAGAACTCTTGAACTAGGATTTCTGGTGATATTTCACATGCAAAGGAGAGGATTGCTACAATCAGTTGACATTGGGATGTGGATACAGGCATAGGTCACAACCAGCTCGGCCAATGAACATGGCAGCTTTTTGGGCGCCATCAGCCAGGCTGCACCCCTTTTTTCGCCAACACAAAGCATCTATCACATGAATGATTCTTGAAGAAATGGGTGCAAACAACAGGGGCTTTATTGTCAACTGCTTTGTTACAATCTTAGGCATCTTAATACTCTCAAACTCTTAATACCAATCTCAACTCGGTCTCAATATGGCTGGCCAAATCTTCGCTTCATCTGGAAGTGATGGTGCTATGAAGTCCAGCAAGGTGCAAAAACCCAGTCGTTTCAACTATCGGCTTAGGTACCCGGGTGGGTTGGCAAACGTTGCTGGCTTAGGTCCCAGGGCTTGTAAAGAAAAAACAGCACCAGTGAAACATCGGTCCCGTGGCCCAGCGCTGGCCGTTGGGGCTCAGCGTGTGGTTTGTGAACTTCATCCGCTCCCATGCTTGGCCGATGGCGGGAGAACAGCCAGGAGCCCCTCTATGTCAGGACTTGCAGGAGCCCCGGGTGGTAATCAACGGCTGGTCAACTATGTGTTGATTCATGATAATTTCAAGAGGATCGTTTTTGACCAACCCATGGGTTCGCAACAGCCATGACGGCCTACCACAGACGTACCAGCCATGGACTCTTCAGGAGAGTTACAACAGCTTGCCGGCTCCGAAAACTCGGAAACGCCAAGGCGCGACCGGGGACCCGTGGGAAGTTCTCAGCACTGTCATGTTTAACGTTTCACCAGGGTTGGTGGCTAAGGATGGCTTATGGTTACCTGGTTGGTGGTTAATGGCGTGTTTGGACACTTGTCTATAGACGCACCCCCTGCAAAGCGAAGGGCGCGCCACGGTCAAAGACCCGTAGTGTGCCTAACCTGACGGAATGTTGTTTGGTGGTGGTTAATGATGCTAATGATTGTAATGTTGGTGAATGATTATCCACTATCCATCAACCATTGGCTTTGATAATCATTAACCATCATTTGCTAATCATTAGGCTAGTCATTCACTAACCTTATCAAAGCTAATGATGACTATGATCCAATAGTGTAAGAGTAGACGGATGGTTGTCAAAGAAATGATGCTGCGGAGCATTGGTGCTGTAGACTGAGCCGGTTTTCAGAAAAAATTGGCGAACAACAACTGATGTGGGGGCGGATGAGTGCGTGATGTCTCGACTCCTTTGTGCCGAAAAGGCCGAACTTTCCTTATTTTTGATGAATGATCAATAATTTTATGTAAATGGTGATGCTTGGAATAGCAGTTCTTTGTGGCAGGTTCTGCTTCAAGCCGTTCCTTCACTTGTTGGGCCTTGCCTCCAGGCCTTCCCCAGCGATAAGGGAAAATCAGTTTACCAACAGAAATCACACATATTTTCCAGATTCGATGGTTAGTTTGCCTGTTGGCCATTGCCTTTTAACCCAGTGGATTGGTTTCCGTCCTTGCTCATTTCCTGGTGGAAAACTATAGGGTATGATAACATATATATATATATATATATATAACAACCAACAATGGGGTTTTGATCATTTTGTGCGACATTTTTTGGCAATTTTTGGTGGATAAAGTATAGCTACCCTAGTAGCTACCCTAGTAGCTACCCTAGTAGTAACCTTAGTCATCCCCTATAGCTATATGATAAACTATTACTAAACAATGTTGAAACCGGTTTCCTTGCGCAATAGAGATCGTCAGACAGCACGAGGCGCCCTCTCCTGGTTATGTATCACCAGCTACCAGCTGATCTATTCCATGATCACTACAAGTTGCTCGGCTGGAGATGATCCCGCTGTGTGTGCGTCATCTCCAAAACCAGTGTTTTCTGGGTGGAGTTTCGATGAGTTTAGTAGGTGGAAGGATGTGGAAGGGACTATCGATATTGACAACGGCGCTAGGACAATTTGATACGTACTGGTTATGATACTGAAAGCAGCAAAATGCTGTGAGGATAAAACCATGAACTGCTGGTGACTTTGAATGTTCTGTGAAGTTCTGTGTAATTATCTAGAGTGAAGAGACATTATCGCCCCCCCCCCAGTCAAAATAACACCCACACCCGCATGGGGATGCGGGCCAAAAATGCTATGCAGAGGCAACTGACTGTCATCTCCGTTCTCCCATGTCTCAAGGGATTTTGCAGCATTGCCCTGGCTGGTGATCCAGTGCTTCCTCTGCTCCTAGCAGATTCATGATTATGAGATAGCTGACTCATTGAGGATGAGGAGGACGCAAATGATGATCCATCATGATCCATCAACTTAGTTTGAATTATGGAGGCTATCCGCAAAAGGTCAAATTTCTCAGTTGGATTATTTCTCGTTTCTATACTGGCCAGCCAGGGAGTCCTCGACGACACCATGTTGTTCCATATTTTGCCGACCTGGTCGTGTGCCGCCAGGATATGTTCTCAATGGTTTGGCCGTGACCACGATTCTTGCTTCAACCATAGGTATCCTCATGATTCCCCATCATGTCTCCAAAAAATTCTGTCTCTCCCAGCCCTGGTGGGTGCCAAGGCTTTGCATTGTCCATCTTGCCGCAAGAGGCCGAGAGGTTGAACACAGCTGCTGGGCAGCAGTGATGACTGAGGATCACATTGAATGGTGTCTTGATTGTCAGGCCATCAGTTTGTATGACCTGCAGATATGGGTATGGGTCATTACCCACCCTTGGCTGACTTAAGCAGTCTCTTGGATCAAAAATGATCCACAAATATCAATCGTCCCAAAAACAGATGGATGAACATCCCAAAGATGAATCTGTTCATCGGCTCAAGAGTATAGAGGGTCTACGGCCAGCACGGTCATCAGAGTGTGCCAGCCATGGGAATCCTCGATGCGCTGTTTCCCAATGTTCCTGAAAATCAACCGAATCCCAACGTGAAGATGTTGCCATGTTGTTTGGAACTGAGCAAGGAGAAACGTATCGTGATCGTTGGCGGCGGACCGGCAGGAGTTCACATGTCAGCCTGCTTGGCCGCGAAGGGCTACAAAAATGTGACGCTTTTGGAAGCTGAAGCGGAGGTGGGTGGGAAATCACTGACCATCTACGACCCATCGCAACCAGACGTGCCACATGAGATGGGGACCTGCTACATGTCTCCAAGCTACGGCTTGATTCGCAAGCTCTTCGAGGAATACGACAAGGACAACCTGGAGAGCGCGTTCGCCAAAGAAGCCAAAGGTCGCATGATCTTCGGTGTGTCCATTTCGGATGAAGACAAGCGGAAGTACACCAAAGGCATGGAATATTTTGATTGGGTTCTAGAGGAAACTGAAGTGAAGACAACTGCGAGTTGCTGCCGATGCTTGCCCAACAGTCTGCAGGCCATACCACTCTTCGCAGCCTTGGTGAAATACAACAAGATCCATGAGAGCATCTTTGGGAAGTACCCCTATGGCTTACCACCCAAACCCAGAAATCCCAAGGACATGAGCAAGATCAGCATGACAGCCATGGAGTTCTTGAAACAAAACGACCTGGAGATTCTAGTGCCGGTCTTCCTCTACAGTCAACAGGTGCAAGGCTATGGGGTCCTCGACAAGATCCCTGCCTTCTATTTGCTGTGGTGGAATCATCCTGATGTGATCAATGGAAGCATCCGAAGCTCCTTGGGGTCCGATGAGCTCCTCGTGTCATTGTTGAAGAACGGTTGGCAATCACTCTGGAAGAAGATGGTCGCCAGGCATAAGGACGAGGTGAAATATGTCACTGGTGCCACTGTGACCTCTATCAAGCGCACACCCACAGTGGAAGTGAAGTACATGCATGAGGGGGTGGAGAAACAGCTCGAGGCAGATATCTTCATCAGTGCCATTGACATGTTTCGCTTTCGGCATCTGATTACCGATCTGGATCCGGAGGAGAAGGCGGTTTTCTCCAGGTTGACGGAGTCAGTGTTGGCCACCACTTTGTACCAGGGCAAGACCACCACGCACGAACACACCGTTGAGATCTGGTTTGGCAGGATGGGTCAGCTGCATCCTTCAGGCGTTGGTCAGTTTCATGCACATCGCAATAGCCGCATGGCGGCGCGACCGGAGATGCCCAGCGACGGCAGTGAGCTTCGAGTGGCGTATCAATTCATGGATCGACCCTTGGAATCCGGCGACGGTTCAAAGCTGCTGGCGGCTTTGGAGGAGGGCTTGAAGTCCTATGCTGGAGAAGAGCAGGTAGATGTGAAGGTCCAGAAACCTTGGGCCTACTTCCCTCGCTTTGATGCTAAGGGCTTAAGCGATGGCTTGCCCTGGAAGATCTTGGAGCTACAGGGTCAGAGAAACACCATCTTCACGGGCTCATCGGTGTGCTTCGAGAGTGCCCTGGATTGCGTTGCATACAACCTGATGCTTTGCCAGAAGATCTGCGCTTGAGTCACGACCTGATGTCACTTTGATGTCACATGAACATGTCACTTGAGTCAACATGAAGACACAAAGTCTCCATAGCAGAGCCCGCATGGGAAACCTCCATGCATTTTTTCTGCGCACTTCTAGAGCTAAAGTTGCTTGAACTGATTTTTCCAGCAAGTGCTGCCAACTGGCCGAACCGTGCTGTTTGCTTCGCGTGCTGGATGCAGTCGATCAGAAAAATAGAGTTCATCTTTGGGGAATGCGCCCATTCGGGGCACACGGATGTAATTACAGGATATTTTGCATAACATTTAGCCAATAATAATGCATGTATTTGATACGAACGATGTCTAAGCTTGGAATTTTGATCGCCTCTTTTGGCTTATCATTCGGCTGGTTGCTGTCCATGGAGTTGTTGGGAGTGCAACCAGGTTGCATCCGGGACCCCTTGGGAAACTACACTGGAACTTTCGAATGAGAAATCACTATAATTTTAATGGATATATACATGATGGTTTTCCTGGAAATCCCAGGATTTATCTCGGATCTCCAACGAGTTTCGACTCAGGCTGATACGAGTCTGTGGCTTGCTGCCTATGTGATGATCTGCGGAGCGACGCAACTGATTTGCAGCTGGGCTTTTTTCAGCGAGTCGCTGAGTCTTTGCAGCTGGATGTGCAGCTGGGGTTGTGACTGGGAACCCGTGGCAAGCCCTATTAAGTAGGATATAACTGCTATCACCATGCTTAGGAACGATTTACTCAGTGGGGATGCACACCCAAGTAGTACAAGGTGGGACCCCTCAGTTAGTTAACTTCGGTTATAACTAGGCTAACTGCGAGTTATGGTGTATTTATTAACCGTAGTTCAACGGCAAATCTTCACCTCCACAGGGATTAGCCTTCATTTTTCGAGAGCTGACCTTGGACGATGGCATCAGGTTTGAAAAGACCATACTTGCATGACTTGGATTACCCAAAATCAGATATTGTAAGTTCCAAGAGATGGGCCATTGGAAATGATAGTGGAAAGCAGTTGCACAGGAACTTGGAAAGGGGTGACATAGAAAAGTGCCAAAAGAATCGGGGGTCAATGCCATGTTGCGATTACAACTATAAGGTAACAAGATGTCACAAGTCTACTCCCAAAAAATGTATTAGTTGCGTGGGATCAGATCAGTCTTGTATCCAGAGAGAGATTTGAGGTGTTGCATCATCTATTCACATGCAGATGTCAATGCAGCGAGTACACGACTCTTGTCCCACGACTTAGGTGAAATCTCCGGAATTAGCACCAGCGATGTTTGGGACCAGGTGACCATGCCCGAAAAATGATATACCCCGAAGTGCGTTTTTCAGCAGGGTTTATGTTTCAACACGCTTCAACTATACAGCTGATGTTTGTCAGTTGATACGTATTTTAGTTTGTGACGGTTACGGTGATATTAACATATGCACTAGGTACTATAACGTAATAAACACATGTAAACACTAACAAATTATATCAATTTATGATGATATGATGATATATTGTAAAAGTTACACAACATATTTTGCATTTTGTACAGTATACTGGTGTCCGTGGCACCAAGGTCCACTGGCAGGTCTCTTGTCGGATCGTCTCAGTTCGCGCTTCGGCCGGAGGCGGCCCGTGATGCTGATGGCCAGCCTGTTCGCTGCAGCAGGACCAGGGCGTTGCGAATGGAGCATCCCACGGTGGTCTTCCGGTGATGAACTCCCCATGAAAACCCGGGTTTTCTCGACCTTTCCCCATGAAACCCAGCAACATCAAGCGGTTC
>VSDK01016039.1:171750-186250 GCA_009767595.1 Symbiodinium kawagutii
CCCAGCCATGGCCACCATGGGGCTGCGAGGATTTCTGTCCCTCTACTTCTGTAGTCGCAACGGCTGGGCCCATCCATTCCTCTTGTCCTTGGGCTTCACCGAGTTGGCCCTCAACGTCGCCTATGCGGCGCACGCCGCCTTGCCTGCAGCGGCTTGGTTCGCACCCAGGGGTTTTGCCAGCTGGTGCTTGGTTGTTTCAAGATGTTTCAAGGATGTTCAACTGAAGCTGTGAACCGTTTTCGTCAGTATGTTTTGAAGGTTCACAGTTTTATCAGTTTTCTTTGGGTCGGTGTGATCACTGTTGTAGTAGTTTTCCATGTACCATCGGGATAGGTATTGAGTTTCTTGGGCAAACAACACCACACATTTGTTTTGGACTGCAGCGAGTTCCTTTTGCACCACGTCGTTGATGATGATGATGATGGTGATGATGATGATGATGATGATGATGATGATGATTATGATGATAATGATGATGATGATATATTTTCAGTGCTACCCTTACGTGTGAGGCTGCATGTCTTCAAACTACGCATCGCTACTCTTCGATGCTTTCAGGTTGGGTTTCTGTTTATGCACTGTGCACTAAGGATTTGAGAGTGCCAGCACCAGATGAAGAATCCCAAGGACAGTGGGCTATTGGAACTGAGTGCGGGGGGGAGTTTTAGGGCAAGATCATGTGGTCAGTCATAGCAAATCAGGGGGGACTACTATGATTTACTGTTTGTGACGTCAGGTCTAGCACGGTGGATTCTCTGGCAGCTTTCTTTCAGGGATGACAAGACAACCATATAATACGTCATCATATCAACATATCAACGTGTTACATCTCACTGGTCGCAGTGTTTTCAATGCTCACCACAATGGGTAATTGCTCTTATCGAAATGCATGGTGGACAATCCCCGTCGTTGTCCATACACTTGGGGGGGGTACCAAGGTCGCAACTGGGTTGGGCTGTTTTACTTTGTGGGTGCTCGAGCTACCGTTCAGCATCATTTCGCTGCAGGAATTCATGTGGTTCTTCCCAAGAAAGGATGATACAGCCATGGTGTTCATCCCATTGTTGGTGTACAAGCTGCTTGGTACATGGTCTGGATTTGAAGTTGATTCATTTGTATTCCCACCAAAAACAGTCCGTCCATCAATCAACGGTGCCGCTCTTCATCCCCAAATCATCATTTCTCAGGCTGGCAAAACAGTATTAGCGGATTCAAGTCAAGTGCTGGAAACATTCATGAACAAATAGATCGTGAATCCCATGTAGTTGTTGCTTATGATTTAATTACTTATAATTGCTTACTGCCTTTGTTATGGCGAGCTATTCTTGACCAGAGCCATGTCTACCAATGACCCTGACCGCTATCGCCATGGCAGGCACAACGGAGGCCGATGCGGGACTCATCTCTGGCATCATGGTTCCTTGGTGCCTCACAACCAGTTGTTGGTTAGATGGTTGGTGGGTGGGCCGTTGGTTGGTTAAGGGTTGGTTTATAAGCCTTAGCAATCAATAAAATGATAGGATAATAGGGATCTACTGGTACCAACTAGAACTGGTTGGTTGGTGGTGATGCTGCCTGGCGAAGAGGTAGTTGTAGCGACACGGTGAATGTATGAGCCAGCGGTTGTACGCTTGGATGGACTTTTCTAGCCTTGCTCACAGGTCTTTTCCAGGTAGCAGGCTGACTTCTTGTTTTATTTTTTTGGGGGCCAACAGTTTTAAGCACAAGAAACTTCAGAATATGATTTGCTGTTAAGGCTACTGAGATTCGTACAACATTCAATCCAAATGAGGGTTGGCAATGGTGGGCTTCAAAACTTGGTTTGACAGTGCTGGCGGTCTGCCCTTGCCAGAGATCCATGAGCTTGGTCATGTTTTGCTCGTGGTGTGAACCTTGATGCTGTTGATATATGTCTAGAAGCATTGCTTGATATCGCAGGAGTTGTCAATCCCAGTTGCAAACAAAATCCTACAAAATCCTTGAGATCGCAAACAAAATGGTCAGTTGGTACATGTCGGCGAGTACTCCTCAAGTCTTCCAAACATGACTGGTTTGACACATTTTTTATTTTCCCTAGTAATCTTTAACAAATGGTTGGTTGACTAACATTTTTCATGGGGGTTGAAAACACGAACCAGATGACCAGCTGGCCCCCGTTGCCTCGGTATGAGGCCCTACATTCCTTCATGGGTGCTGTGTGCGCCGTGGTTGTCCTAGATCTGGCCAAAGGCGGGGGTGAAGCCACCGGCGTGTCCCCTTGATCCACCGATGGGAAGATTGGATCCAAGTCATGACTCGGGCGCAGAGAAACCACGGATTTGGGGCACCCAAGTTGCTGACCTAAATCTCCAGCTATGCAGAAGCCCAGCAAGCTTTGGCTCTGAAGTTGATCCAAGCCCTCCAAGCTGAGACCCTGGGGACCCTTCAGAGGAGGATATTCCAATTGGGGACGCCTTGAAATGGGAGTACGGATGGGGCCGGGGAGCTTCCGACGAAGTCTTACGGCCAGTCGTCAACGATATCCTCAACACCAATATGATCGTTTTTCCAGACCTGCGACTGGGTACTGACCATTCATTGATGCCACACGGCGTGCCATGCGGTACTGACCATGGGAGGCTCCCCACTTTCCTCACCAAAATTCATGACTGTTTCACCACCCAAAAGGCTAAGTCTGTGCACCGAAGATAACTGAGTTGCAGTGAGACCTGCCGCAATTTTTTGGGGATGCCAGACATCAAGATGTCCCGGCTGACCAGGATTTCAACTGTACAGCTTCTACCAGTTCTATGGTGTTGCTGTCATCGTCATTTGTATCTTGGTGAGCCTCATTGCGAAGGAGGAGCGACTTCCAACTGGGGGTTGGCATGGAATCATTGGTGGTGGCTTGCTGCGCGACTTGGTTGGCCGGATGACTGAAGATAATCATGACTATCAACATACTGAATGTCCATTTGGGGGTTTCTCATGATAGCGGACCCCCAAGTTATGCTTGGTTCTTTAATATGAATTGGTTGACATAAAGGATGAGAAATGGGGGTTCCCCTCTTGCTCAAGAAACCTCCTAATCTCTGGAATGAAGATCACAGACTGGATCACAGACTGGATCTTAGTCCAGTCCGTTTCCATTGTCGCAAAGGAGCCGTCTTCCAATCTTCCACTTCCCAGCGCAGGCCAGGGGAGCAAAGATCCACAGCAGGGAGGCCATGGCACAGTGAGATGACCATCTTTTTTTTTTTGGCACAGTGAGATTACCATGGCACATAGCAGGTAGGCCATGGCAGGTAGGCCATGGCGTTGCATGGAATTGCTGGTTTTCCTTCCAGGAATTTTACTCCATGGTCCCCCGTTTTGTCAGGTGAGATTGCGGCGGCTTACACGATGGACCACCGGAGGGATATGGATTTCTTTTGGGCATCTTGGCTGGGTGAGTGACCTTGTGCCTGTTCACGTTCAATACGTCAATAATGCACATCTATGATTGAGGATGAA
Organism: Symbiodinium kawagutii; assembly: GCA_009767595.1. Classification (NCBI taxonomy): domain Eukaryota; class Dinophyceae; order Suessiales; family Symbiodiniaceae; genus Symbiodinium; species Symbiodinium kawagutii. The sequence continues at coordinate 175,243 of VSDK01016039.1, forward strand.
TCATGAACACTTCCACAATGTTTCATCGTGGCAAATTTATGATTATTGGAAGGGTACTGGCATTATAGGGAATATATGTAGCGCCGTTCACAGTTATTGGCATTATTTGTTAACGTGGACAGTAACCCACGATTTTAATGCTTTGAATCGCCTATGACAAGCTGGGGTTCATCAAGCTGAGTTTGCCACCTGGTCATCTACCTTTTGCGATAGTTATTTTGGATCAAGTGGCAGGGGTCAGTGTTATTATGAAAACGTTTGAAAACTGACGGATTTGAATATTGAATTGTTCATGTCATCGCTGGATTCATGATAAGAACCCAATTTTCAAACAAAAAAATCATGAGATAAACCAAGTTCAGTTGGTTCATTATGACCACTGGTCTGGCACCAGTTGGTGATGATCACCGGCTGAACCAACTTGCACCATGGCAATTGAGGTGTGCTATGGCCGCCTGTTGTTCTATACCAGTCAAGCTGTCGCTTGGTCAAAGTTTCGGCGGTCGATCGATTCGTCGGGCTCAGAGTGGGAAGCCACTGCTCCCAACACCTCCAACGTGACCGTGGGGCCCTGGGGAAGGCGGGAACTTTGGGGGGAAAGGTATGGAGAAAGTCTCTTTAGGGCAGAAAATCCATAAGCTAAAGATTTTCATTACCAGTGTTTCTCTTTACCAGTATTTCATTACCAGATTTTCATAAAAATAAGGGCCTAATGTATTTCATTACCAGTATTTCTGGTTTGATTAGTGGCTAATCGTGGTCATGTAAGTTATGAAGCGCCACATGGCCACAGATCAACAAAATATCACCCACAGCCATCCGTTCAACCCTTTGGTTATTCCTTAGTGTACCAAGGTTTGAAGACATGAGCAAGCTGCTTTGATTATGATGATATCAATGAATACATCATGGTACATCTGAATACTTGTATGTACCTTCAGACTGATACGAATATTTCGAAAATAAGTTTCTCTCTGACATCCAAGTTCTCTATGATATCAGTATGCCACGCTGATGCGAGGTCATTGTTTTCATGTCCTACTTCATCCGGGACATGTTTCAGGCCCGCGTTCGCAGGGAAGATGAAGGCTTGGAGTAGCTGACATGGAGGCTTGTGACTTCAGCAGAGCCATTAGAATTCGTTGATGACAATGCTTAGTATGCATCAGCTTGACTGCTTGATATGAACCGGCAATGTTTGGTAAGACCAAACAATGCCCAATGATCCAATTTATGATAGTCAATCATTAGTTTAAACGTGTTGCAGTACATCCAACAACTGGTTCTTCATTGAATCATCAATTTGTGGCAGACGCCAAGCCCAGTGTTGTGGTCCCCAGCCGGATGATCTTGGAGGATCACCGCGGTCCACAATTGATGGATACATCAAAAGGAATTTTTGGGGTTGTCAGTTGTCATGTGTTGTAACCTATTAACCTCTGTGGACAATGATTGACCATTATCAAGATCGATGATGATTGTCAACTCTGAACCATCAATAATTGCTAGCATTGTCCACTATCTACCATCATCCAATACCATTATAAACCGTTACTATCTATTCTCAACCATCATAATGATGGATGTTTCACCATGGTTATGTTCACCAGAACTCATGAATAATGGACGTTCACCGTGGTTACAGGGGCACAGCCATGTCACAGGACATGTTTCGTGGACGCTGCCGCGGATGGATCATGAGGGTCATCGACCTGTTTAGTTCGTGGTGAATTTGTGGTTGATTCCTACGTCATTAAATGCTTAATTGGTGGTGGTTTATTCCATGGAAATGGTTAGTTGAGAACTAATTCATAGTTAGTTGATAGCCAATTAATTCATAGCGAGTTGGTGGCTAATTCCTAGGTTATTGGATGGCTTGTGAACTCACTCGACTTGAGTTGGCCTTGCGTTGGCCACAGCACTGTCCAGGTGCGAAGTGAACGTATCGTCATCGCCAAGCTGAGCGCGCTGGTGCACCGGCGGGGAAGCGGTAGCGGTGATGGCGGCTTGTCGCTCCCGGGGCCCGGTACCATCCAAGTTGAGGGCCGCCATGGTGAAGAAGGGGAAGCTGCCAGTGACGATTTGGCATTACACCATGTTTCAACAAACTTATATGGCGAGCTGGGTCAATATTAACCAGCCAATAATGGGGATAATGAGCAACAACAATAAGGGAAACTAATGGTTAATGATGGGGGAACCAGGGGTACAGGGTGAACTGACCCACAGCCATATGGCTATGGTGATATAATAAGTTAACCAACCATAACCAACCAACCAATGGTTAATGGTTAATGATAGGGGATAACAACTAGCAACTATAGGGGATATACCAGCTATATATTATGGCTATGGGTCAATATTAACCAACCAATGATGGGGGATAACCCCCAACAATTTCATAGGGAAAACAGCCTGGTTAATGATTGGGGAACCAGGGGAACGGGGTGAACTGAGCCACTGCCGCATGTATGTTAGATTCATTTTGGATCAGCAGTACTGATGGAACAGTCATTGCCAGTAATGGTTGATTCAACTGGTGGATCCACCATCAGCGGTTCACATCACACCAGTGATGGTTGGTCCATAGTTGACTGATGTGAACTGACTTGATTAAAGGTTGATGGATTACCATCATGAATACCGGTGATGGTGGATCGAGCTGGTATGATATTAGGCACTGATGTTAATCACTAGCACTGGTCAACTTTTGGTTGGGAATTGTGATTGAGATCAGTGATGGGAACTGAATCGGGCAGTAAAATCAAGATCTTCAAGATTTTGTCGATGCTGCTTAGCCCTTGTGCTGCCAGAGCAGAGATCCTTGTATGTAGCGGGGGTCACATTTGGCGGCATCTTAGCAGACGAAAGGGTTCTGCCTCACACAGTGAAGCGATATATATTTCCCTTGGCTGGCTTTCGGGATGGGTGACAAGAATCATCTCTGGCAATGACCATGGTCTTATCTACCAAGGCCCTTCCAGCAATTGGTTAAAGTGTCGTTTTTTCTTCAAGTTCTAGGAAATCATGTTTTCCACATCACTTTGATAGTAATACAGCATTTATAGGGACATGAAATGACATGCATAATGTACTTGTACTCTATTATATCAACTATATGAAATCAATATATTACTTGTGTATACTGTATGATTATAGTAGTACAATGTGTTTTTCGTATTTGTGTGTTTTTTGATTGCTTTGCTACCATCCAGTCAAAGCTTGCAGCTGCAGCCGCAGGTGCTGATCGGTCAGTTGTTGGGAGCTGTGGTGGCAGTGCCCAGTAGCCGACTCTCGGATGTCTGGGGATGCAAGCCATTGGTCTACATCTCCTGCGTGATGCAGTGCGTATCTGGGCGCTGATCTATGGATCCAATGCTGGGGTTGGGATCTGCTGGTCCCCAAGCCACGACGTGGGTGCTTGTAACTAGCAAGGGTGACCTGGGCATTCACCGTTGCGAAGGATCGTTGATGATGTCTTGGAATGCGCAATTTGGGGATCACATCGGATGGCAGCATGGCACCCAGCCTTTTACCTCTGGATCTGTGTGAAGAGTCGTTCATTGCAGGGCTCCATGTTGCTCCAGTTCCTGTTTTACTCGGAGCTACTCCCCCAAAGGATTCGACAAGCTGATGTTGAGCAGGTGTCCATCAACGGTAGTCCCTTAGGAGTACAGGTGCCATGCCAACCACTGAACGCTGTGGCTGGCACCGGTAGTGCTACAGGGTCCATGGCTGGCTGAGATCACTTTCCTCACCTTCATCGTGGCACCGTTGGTGGCCTGGAACGTGATGCTCATCGGGGCCTGTTTCTATGGTCTGGGCTCTGGATCCTACATGAGCCGCTGGGCTAAGAACGGCATGCCTTCGGAGGGCAGAGTCATCAGCACAGTCCTCAACAAAAGAGGTTCGAAATTGTAAATTAATAGTTGACAGAGGTTTATTAGTTAATTGTGAATTAATAAATTGTGTGGGTTTTGTTTGGACAATTGACAGAGGTTAATGGATGTGCTATAGGTTTAGCCATGGTGTATTTTGTAATTTTGGTATTTGTTTGGTTGTTGACGCCGGAATCAAAGCAAGTAGTGGGTAAGGAGGGGTGAGAGTCTCTTGTACCTTTTTTGTTCTTGGGGTGATCACCAGCGTTCTGGCATTTCAAGATTTTTTCCCTTGACTTCACGGGCAACTTACAATACAGTTGTGTATGCTGCACTCCCTTGAGAGCCAAGGTGTGGATTATGCCCTGGCTCTCAAGTGCCTGCCTTCCAGCAAGGACTCTTGCCGGGCGTAGAAGCATTCCAGATGGAACATGGGAAGATCACAGCGGTCTTGGATTCCAACAATTGGCAGTTGGCAATCGTAGCAATACTTGAAGCCTATGCAATACTTGAAACTAGCAGCAATGTAGTCTTAATCGTACAATTCACAGCAGTCTAGTAGCAATAATTGAAACTGTGCATCTATAGACTCGACCCTTCTCCATCAATAATCATACTCCGATGATCAAACTATGATCAACTCTTCAATGATGGACCGACCAAACATACACTGTATGTATATTATATGGTCGGTCAGGTTAACCCTGTCATGAGTCATATCACAAACATGCAGTGCACAAAACCACAACCAGTCGTGCATGGTCAATGCCTATAATCGCCGGATCATACAGACTCCAACAACCATAATATGGCTACTGACAAAACATACCTGACAATGCTTGATGTTTTAAGAGTTATGCATGGTCGATCACTATTCCCGCTAATGGTTGACCACTATTCCAGTACTCACCCACTATTAACCTGGCTAACCACTATTCCAGTGGTCTATTCCCATTAACATCCAGTTGGTTGAAATAATCATCCAATTATTGATCCACATCCCATTCATTATCACAACTTAACATCCCAATTATTTCCATCCATGGTTATGATAGTTGTGAAATTGCGATGATAGTTCGTGGATAACCACTTAACATCTCATTTATTATCCATCATTTACTATTCCCATCCATGGTTGTAATGGTCATCCACTAACTATATTAATTAATCCTCAACAACTAACCTTATTAATCATCACTAAGCCTATTAATTATACTAATCAGGGTTGATTGTTGAATTAATGATTATTCAGATCCATGAGTGATCCACCATCCCAACTAATCATCACTATTCCCATCCATGGTTGCAATGGTCATGCACTACTGTAACTAATCATCACAACCAATAGTTAGATGACTAACTAATAGTTAGATAGTTCCATGGTTTGCTAGTCCACTAGCTAGTGGTATTGCCATCCATGGTTTATTAAGATCCACTAATCATCACAACTTACAGTAACATCCAGTGATCCACCATCCCAACTCATCATCAGTATTCCCATTCATGGTTGCAATGGTCATCCACTAACTCTTAAGATCCACTAAAATGACTGTGGGTCAAAACCCCGTACCCCTTTCCCCTATCATCGTCCATTGTTTTCCCTATAGTTTTGTTGGTTATTATCCACCATTATTGATGGTTAACTGCTTGACCCAGCTCGCCATATATAGCTGGTATATCCCCTAGGATTGTTGCTTATTTCTCCTACAACCAGCTAAACCAGCTAATTAAACCATTAGTTGGTTGGTTGCTTAACTGCTTGACCCATAGCCAAATTATATAGCTGGTATATCCCCTATAGTTGCTAGTTGTTATCCCCTATTATTAACCATTAACCATTGGTTGAGTGGTTATGGTTGGTTAACTTGACATCCAGTGATCGCCAAATCATCACAACTTCCCCAGGACCGCGCCCAATCCTTTGGTCTGTGGGGCATCGCTGGCTTTATTGGAAGCTGCCTGGGGCCTCTGGTCACTGGCGGCATCCTGTGGTTATTTCCAGGTGCGGGATCTCGGATCGAGTTGGGTGGGTGAACCAGGGGCCAAGCGTGGGGACACCCTGGGGAAACCATGGGGTAAGCATAGAAAACCACGGTAAACCATGGTAAATTACGGGTAAATTATGGGTAAACCATGGCTAAACCTGAAGGTAAAAGGTCAGGAAGCTTGACCCCAGGGGATATTTCGCATGGCCAAGACATTTGTAGATGAACATCTCGCTACATATTCTGTCATATTCTGGAGTGCCTTTGTGTGTCTATTTCGAAGATGTGAGGAACCAAGTGAGCAGTGTTTGGCCAAAACCATCATGGAGGCCCAAAGCAAATTTGCCATCTTCGCCATGACATTTTTCTGCGCGGATGGTCCCTACAGTCTATTCCCTGTTCTGTTCGGATGCTGATTGGTGGTCAATACTGGTTCCTGCTGGTTCGTGGATGATGATTTAATCATTGTCGTTGGTGGGATCCGTGAATTCCCAAAAGCCGATCTTTGCAGTCATGGCCTCCAAGTCAGTAGATTTGTGACAGCTCAAGCTGTCAAAGCTGCTCAACAGTGAGTACAGTTCCATGATCAACCGTCGTTTCAGCACCAACGTTAGCCATTATCAACCAGAGACCATGATGGACAACCAGTTGAAGCTTGCTGTACCATGAGTAACATTGTTTGCCGTCAACCAGTATCCACCACTATCATGGTCAACCATCATCCATTCACCAATATGATCCAATACTGTATAGACTGTATTGATCAGTATGAACTAGGATTTACCAGTATCAACCAATACAACATTTCAAATATTGGCCAGTACTAACTTCATAGCAGTTCATACTGATAAATTGGTTATCAGTATGAACTAGTATTTACCAGTATTCACCAGTATTAGGCAGTATTAACCAGTAGTACCATGTAGCACCTGAAGCAGTCTCGAGTCCCAAGCCACTTCAGAGCTTCCACAGCTCGACCACGCGTAGGTGAAGACACCACGTCGTTGCACGCACCTCACTTTCAGTACAAGGACTCCACGTCGCGGGCCGTGGTAGGCGGTGGTGCTCCAACTGATGGGTAATGCCAATATGGTAACTTATCGATATCGTTGATGGTTAGTCAGGGTCAATGAGGTTTGATATGGTTTGATCATGGTCAATGATGAGAAAATTGATGCGTAATGATGTTTAATTGATGGTTGATATTGGTTGATTCAGGGTGAACTAATGGTTAATGAGTTGATAAAAGACTCATATTATGTAATAGCTGTTATTATGTAATAGCTGTTATTTGTTCAGAATGATTCATGATTGTCAATACCTGGTAAGGTAGTGACGGTCAATGATGATTAATAATGGTCAACGACACGTAGTCAATGATAGCCAATTATGGTTGATAGTGATGTTGATGATGGTCAATTATGGTTGATAGTGATGCATGATAGTGATGGTTGATAGTCAAGATTAGTATGTAGTGATAGTTAACAATGGTTGATTTTGGTCAATAATGATGCCTAATACTGGTTATCAAGGGTTGATGATGATCGATCATGACTAATACTGGTGAATTATGACCAGTCATTGGCAGCACTGCCCATTAACGCCTGTATACACAATTGTTAAGAATGTTTGATAATAGGCGACAATGACCAACAAGTATCCCCAGCTCGTACAACAGGACTCTAGAAGACGAGCACTTTGAGTGCCTTTAGCAACAGCGCGAACATTGTGGAAATCACTTGCCTTGAAATTGACATGATCAACGAGCTTAAGGTTTGTGGCCGCTGACATGTCGCGGGCTGCATATTATTGGCCAAACAATCACCACCACCACCACCACCAACAACAACAACAGCAGCAACAGCAACAACAACAACAACAACAACAACAACAACAACAACAACAACAACAACAAGAATGGGTATAAATACATATCGACTATATTATTCTATCGATAATTCTATCGATAGTTCTATCGATAATTCTATTGATATAATGGTACTTTCCCCAACCATCCAAAATAACTGTGTTAAGTACGCACACACATCCACACCATTCAATCATTCTGGGGTGAACTCCTTTAATGATCAGACGAATCCAAAATGATCAGCCAACAACTAGCCAGGCGAAAAACCACCAGCGCCCAGCAGTTGACTGATTATTTGGCCGACAAGGCTGCAAGCCTTGAACACCCTATGCTCTCTTCCAGTGTGCTTGTTGGGTGGTCCAAAGAAAAAAATCCGGATCTTTGACTAACACCACTCCTTTGGACTCTTTTCACCTGATATGATCCAGCATGATCTAAGATGATCCAACCAATGCCTCGTGTGTTTCGTTACTTTTCGGGCAAGCTGAACTGCAACGGCCCCACCGACTCTTCAACTGCCAGGGCTATGCCGTGGGAATTTTCTTGGCGGGATCATTGCCTGCGCTGGCCGTGATCCCTGCCACCATGCAGATCCTTCGGAAAGTTTGACCGGTGGCAGGCGCAGCTCCACCCTTGAGCAACGGGGGGGGTCAAGCCCGGCAGTGTGGAGGGCTGGACTTGCACCTTTAAACGATGATCAATTTACTGAAATCCGGTCGCCATCCTCATCCTGCTTGTCATCACCATCGTTAACATTTAGATGTTCACATATTTTCACCATCCAATCGACCAAAATCGTGCAATCCCCTTCATTTCTCTGTCTAAACTGGGTGAAATCCAGCTAGATCAGCTCTGAAAAGCCAGCGGATCGCCAGCAGTGGATCACAGGCGGTGATGCCTCGCAGAGAATTTGCCCGAAAAAGAATGGCCAGCGGGAACCGCGCGATTTGATGAGGTCGCCTTAGGTTGGCACTGGCTTGTAACCAAGCACTAGACTATCACCTCAGATGGAAAGTTACTTCTTGTTGGAATGACGGTTCCAGAATTTTTGTGGGGAGTACATGAGGATCCTGGATTCATTCGAAAATGCAGCTTGGACACCATGTCTGAAACAACATTTTACATGCTCAAAATCATTTCGCATAGTTGGATATAGTTGGACTCTTATCCATTCTCACAGATGTGGGACCCAATTTCTGGAAAGCCAGCGTCGCTGTAAGAAGGAAGCCATTGAGTGTTGCCATCGCTCGTTCCAAGGTGCTTTGGATCGATCGAGGCAGTGGAGGGAAGTGGTGGAGTTGTTCGAGCTACAGCGGCAGCTGCACGTTGAGCCCAATCAGATTTTCTGTGGTCCCTCAGCTGGGCCGGAAAGTCACGAGGCCGACATGGATTTCCATAGGTGTCTAGTGATCGCCCTCAACATTGCGGATGACAACTCGATACATGTGTGGAACGTGATCAAGTCGACATACATCATATCACCATCTAAAATTAAGATGGCATTTGATGCGGATAGCTGAACTGCACATTGTTCACTGAGTTCTTGCTGAATATGATGTACACCTGGAAATTGCTGAGCTCTGTTATTTTTGCCCCCTCATTTGTGAGTATCTCCATGCCTCCAATGAAATACAGGTGCCAACTCGATTCCTAGCTGATCTGCAACTCATTTGCTGCTCATATCCTGCTTGTTGTCTTAGCCTTGCATCTCTTCCCCACCCAGCCCCACCCCTAGGAAACTGTTTGTCACAATTGGTGCATGTCTACCTTATCTTTACCTTGTTTTCCTGTTCTCTCCTCGATATTTGGTTAAAACAATTACATTAATTGTGCTGGTAATGGGGTCAAGTCTATCCTATGATCGTTGCTTATATCCCGACCATGCTTGTGATATCCGTCATATAAAGTTACATCCTATTGTCAATACCCCAGTTGGTTCCAGTTGGTAAAGTCACTGCGGCTGTCGATTCTCCATCATTATGTTGATATCCGGATCAAAGGTACCATGCGTTTTGTTGTGGGTTACATTTCTATAGACCTCATTATATGGTTGTATCCCCATCATCGCTGGTTCTGTCTTTGTACTGTCACTGCTGATTGTGCCTCTGTTGTTGTGAGTACACGCCACGGTTCAATGATTTTCTGACTATTCTCCTTGGTTCTCTTTGTGTTCTCTTCATGTTCTTTCCTCAATGTTGCTCTTTATCCCTATTATCGTTGGTTGTGTGCCTACGCTGGTTGGCTGTACCAAGCTACATCCTGTTGACTATTGATTCTCACAATCACATGTGTAATTGACCATGCATCATGTGGGCTATGAGCCTCTAGGCAATGTTTATTTGATGCTTATTGCTTATTGAGAAGGGATGGCCATCCGATTTGCACATGGCTGGAGATAACCATTGTACTATTCCACAATTAGCATCCACAAGTAGCCAGCAAACCTAGACCACAATATTTATATATATTTATCAACGGTTTGCCGGTTGGTTGTTTCGGCTGTAGTGAGATATCATTCTTGTGATTTATTGATACATTGGAAGCAACAGCATAGCATCATCAACCATAATCATCCAAAACATTCCCTACCTATTACTTAAACATCATATACCAGTAGTACCCGGGCAAGCCGGGGGCGGAAGTTTCCCAAGGTCAACCACTATAAGATCAAAGAAAACGGTGGCCTATAATTCAGAGGCAAAAGTGCCTATAGTTTGTTGGAATGGTTGTTTCAAAAAATTGCGCTTCCTGTTGCGCGACAAAACCACCACACAAAACCACCAGCACAAAACCAGCAAAACAAGACCACCACACAAAGCCACCAACACAAAACCACCAACGCAAAACCACCAACGCAAAACCACCAGCGCAAAACCACCAACACAAAACCACCAACAAAGCCACCACACAAAACCACCACCAACACAAAACCACCAACAAAGCCCCCACACAAAACCACCAACAAGCCACCACACAAAACCACCACACAACACCACCACACAAAACAACCACAGAAAAAACACCAGCAAAACCACCAACAGAGCCACCAACAAGCCACCACACAAAACCACCAGCGCAAAACCATCAACGCAAAACCAGCAAAACAAGACACCGCACAAAGCCACCAACAGAAAACCACCAACACAAAACCATCACACAAAATTACCAACACAAAGCCACCACACAAAACCACCAGCGCAAAACCATCAACGCAAAACCAGCAAAACAAGACCACCACACAAAGCCACCAACAGAAAACCACCAACACAAAACCACCA